>JAQIWH010001396.1:0-32131 GCA_034695005.1 Cryptops parisi | reverse complement strand
GGGGGGGTGGATTATTATAATTTTGACACTTGGAGTATTTTTCACCTTACTGATTGGGCAGACTTTTTTTTTTTTTACCGTTTCGCTTTTAACGTTTTAACGTTTCGCTTCCTTTCCAGAGTCTTTGTCAGGTGAAAAAAAAATAGGTAGGAAAAAGTGTGGTTAGATGATGTGGTGAAACAGTTCATCTGTCTCACTTTCCTTTAATTTTTCCTATCTTTTTTTTTTTCACCTGATGAAGTCTGTAGGAGGGAGGTGAAACATCGTGCAGGGGTAACGAAAAGTATATGCTCGGTCAACAAGGTGAAACATTTTCCTTTTAAGAATTTTTATACTGGCGATAAATTAGGTTTAATTAGGGTTCAATGAATTGTGCTTTTGAAGCTGGCAATATATCTTTTAGGTTTGTTTTTATGTATATATACAGGATGATTCAAAACTGGCCAAACTTTATACATGATGGTAGGGAGCACCAAAACAAGAACTTTTTTGTTGGTTTTGGTGGCCCTACTTTACAGTTTTGAATCGCGCTGTACATACGTTTGGTTCCATTTCGCCAATGAATTTGTAAAGGGTGGAAAAAAAAAATTAAATCCTTGATGGTGCATTCTGAAATCGTGCAATGTAAATATAAAAAAAGCTGTATGAATGAAAACAACTTTTACCACCCGTCCAGGGGCAGGAAAAAGTTCTTTTATCACAGAATGCATGCGTGTGAAAGTGGTGTCTTAGTTTATCGTGATGCGAACATCATTGTTTTTTTCTTCTAGTGAACTGTATGTTTACAAGTGTGGAGCGCAATTAAAGGTAGAAGAAAAGTCTTTTTATCTATATATATCTTGGTCACCACAGAAAACAAAACAAAAAAAACTTCCCTTTAGGGTTCAACCTGATAATTTGAATTTTTTTTAACAGGGCTGAGGTGTAATTAAAAAAACAAACAGATTTGCATGATAACAAAAATGTGTATCAATAACCTTGTTTTTCAGCTACTCGTTTATAAAAGGCGATACGAGTTTTTAGTTGTTTAATTGGTTAGGGCAACGTATTAGATTTTGTTTTTAGGACATCCGAAGCAAGAAGAGCCAAGATTTTCGATCGTTAAGTCGTCGCAACGGACAATCAGTTTAGATCGTCGAAGAGTTCCGATGGTCTTCGATTTTTATAATGCAAATTTTTATAATACCCTGGAAAACTGTTTGACCAGAATTTTATAATGAATCGCATGCAAAGTGCCACTTGAAAAATGTACAGAATTATTTTATGTTGTTATCAATAAACTGTGGAAGAGAATTTTTGTCGGAACTTTACTTTTCGAGTTTCATTGATGAAAGAATAATACATTTGATATTTTTAAAAAAAGGAAAACAGTGTAAATCAACAATTATTAATGACTAGGTAGCAGGCTGCAGTGTTTAATACTTCAATGTTTCTCTCTCCGACGACGTTTTTTTTTTAAGTTTTTGAAACGTATTATCACAGATTAGTATTTAAAATAAAATAAACAACGGCTAACCTACATGATATTCGCTGAAAATCTTTGAAAAGTCCTTTAAAAAATTTGGCACGTAGATGCTTATTTCTTGTTCCCGCCTTTGGTCACCATCTGTAGCATTTTCAACGCCACCTCGCCAGCGTCTGATGGCACCTGCGTAATAAAAAATAAGATTATTTTTGAACATTAAAAAAGTATTTAAGAATAGCCCAGATCTGTGCGTCACCAGATGTTGCTATCTCACTCACATGAAACTAGTATAAATATGTACATTTGAAATTATTATTATTATTTATCACCAGATGTCACTCTTGAGTTTTGATAAGCAATTAGCAGATATCTTGCTCGCAAGTGAAACTAATTATGAAGCCTTCCAAGTGAACAAACGTTCACTTGGATTGAACATCTTGAAAACTAACCATGTGTCCAGCTTTGAGAATCCAGTACACAGCAAGATTTTTGAAGGATTTCACAAACGCTGCGGTGTCGTCGCCAGGAATTCCGATCGGAGATCTTGTTGCGTTGTTGAACGATTTCATTCCCATCCATTGCAAGTTGCTGATCCAATTCATCGTTCCTAAATTAGAAAGAAAAATCGAACCTGTTGAAAATTACGACTTGCTGTGGTGAAAAAACAAACAAAAGCCAAAGACGCCGTACCCAGCGTGTCGACGATCAGATCCAACTGTCCCGTGTAAACGATAACGGAAAGCCTGGTTAGATTTAACAACTGCCCCACTGTAAATAACACCAATAACTAATTAACGTACGTACACAAATAAAAAATTAATTTAACAAAGTCATTGAACACACCTGTTACGGTCACAGGAGTCATGAAGTCGCCGCTCAATGCTTGGAACACATCCGCGGACTGACCTAAAACGAAACGATTTTAGTCCTTGGAATTTTTAAGTTTTTAACAAGAAATACGTTTAAAAAACAATAATTAATATAAAAAATACAAAAAATATATATATTTACCTCCCCATGTGACATTTGCTGGTATTGTATGTAATTTCTCTTTAATTTTCCCATTCATAAGCTTGGAAAGCGCGTCGTCTTCAAACCTCAGAACAAGACGTTTATAGAGCTCACCTATATTACGGAAACAAATTAATCTCATATTAAGTGATTGAAGTTAGTTAACGTATGGAAAAACCAAAAATAAATAAATGAATGAATGATGAAGGGCTACCTAAATATTTTTTCTCGAATTTGACATCTTTAGAAACGCCACTGTTATCTTTTTGAAGTATATTGTAGAAGTTCACATTGTTTGTATACTACAAAAAAAAATTGATCACATGATCGATTGAAGTTACCAACAACAATAACAAAAACTAAAACAATATAACAAAAATACTTACATTAGTGATGACATTCTGCGTTTCGCCATACAATTCTTCAGCTTTTAAATAATCTCCTTTGTCGACGGCTTGTTTCACCGAATTCGCAACGACGTCGACGGCTTTCAAACCCGTGCTGTCCAACAACGACTAATTTTCGACAGCGAAAAATACACCACAAATATAATACGCTGTGATTTGCATGCGTTCGAAATAGTATTTTTTCAAATAATGAAATGAAATCTCACAGTTGCATAAAGATACGGGCCCCAAGTCAAGACGCTATCGACGGGCGAAATCCAAGAATCTCCGAGAGCTACTCCTTTAAACGTACAGCGAATCTTTTGAGCATCTATGGCCTTAAAAAAATAAACCAAGACGCTATTTGTTATAGAGGGTGTTCCTAAAGTCATTATTTGGTGAATTAAAGTAAAAAAAAAAATGTCATATTTATAATATACGATATCTATTCTGCATAAACAGTGGAATCCGGTTATTATGATCACGAACGATGTTACCAACCGTCTATTGATATCAGTCAACACTAATGTTTTATATTCATCGTCTAATATTATCAGCTGGTTATTGTTATCAAAAAGTACTAGTAAGTGATAACCAGCTTCCACTGTAAATGCATTTAGTGCTGGTGAAATGTCAGAAAATTGCCTTATTTTGATATAAAGTGATTCTAAGGACACCCTGTATATTAAAATTTTCAAGTTTTTTTTTGTAATTAGTATCATTAAAAAGACATTATTGAAATACTCATTTAATAAATACTCATTTACAAAGTTTTGCTTTCTTTTGGCTAAATAATGGCTCTATAAATAGTGGCTAAATATAAATAGGACACCCTGTATAATAACCATTTTTAATAAATTAAAATTTTTTTTTAGTATAATGAGTATCATGAAACACATATAATAACGTTTTTTAAAAATGTTTATTAGAAATTCATCTTTTTTTTTTTTAGTCAACTAGTGTCTTTAAGGACACCCTGTATATTAAGGATTTTTTTCCAAAATTTTATTTTATTTTTATTTTTTTAGTGTGTAATTAGAATCATTGAAATTTTACCTTCAATAACGTTTTGCTGAACGTTGCAGCCATTTTACCTCCATACGATTCGCTGAATATGTACAGAGGAGTTTTCTGTTTAAAATAAAACGAAATGTCAAAAAATTCACATTTTACAAACGTTGACGTTGATGATATTACACTTTTGACATTTGTAAAAAAATTCTTACGTTCGTAGAACAAAAATATTCACCTGAAATTCTGGAAGTTTTTTCAAAAACGACTGGAAAAACACAAGCAAATCATTAGCGATTTCCGTGTTGTTGTGGGTGAGGGCTGTCTTATTGGTGACGTAGCTGAAACCAGTGCCGACAGGGTTGTCGACAAACAGAACATTGGCATGGCGAACCTGTTAAAATATTGTAAAAATTATAATCTTGTAAAAGTGCTACATGTGTCACACTGTACAGTCGAGTCTCGTACGAATGCAATTTTTATCATTATAAAACATCATAAGTGTAGCATTCCAAGTTGTAGGAGGCTCAAATATATTATTCCATTTGAAAGATATACAGGGTGTTCCTAAAAGGTCTAGTCATATTTTAAAAGTGGCACTGAAACAAAGCAAAAATTCTATATGGGTCTGAAAATGTTTCCATTTTGAAGTGCAAATGAGTATGTATTTATGGACCCATGTTTATTTTGCTTTGTTTTGATTTTATCTTGCATCGGTGGTTAAAATTTGATTCCACCATTTTAGGAACACCTTGTATATTGAGTGTCAATATACAATTAGTCATATTTACCCAACTGGTGTTTCTCTGTGTTAAATTCACAGTGAGAGGTCCGATTTCTTCGAAATTTCCGAAACCTGTTGACGATGCACCAGGTCCACCCTGTAAGATACGAAAAAAAATTTGTTGAATTAAACCATTAAACGCGATACATGAAAAATGAAAGATTTCAAAATATAATATAATATAAAATTAAACTATTTTTAATTTTAAACAAAATATTGAAAATTAAAAATTACAACGATGCTCAAGTATACTCGTCATTAACCCGTTCCAAAAAAAAACGTAAGATACTGAATCTGACGAATAATACCGTATTTTGATGAATATAAGACATACTCAAATAAGATGCGACTTTTAGGGGTTTTAGTAAAAATGATGATAATTTATATATAAGATACCCACAAATATGAGATGCAGTTAGGGAGCATCTTTAGTAAAATCTTGACATGACCTGTCTTAGGAGTCTCAAAAATACGGTACATCAATTTTTAGCATGCATTTCATTTTCGCTATAATTTTTTATAATAAACGTTCGACATTTCTTTCCGATGATCGTGTTCCAAAAAATTCATTATTACACCTTAATGATCGTGTATCATCGAAGTAAAACATTTTCTTCTTCTTACATGTCGTTTGCATTAATGATGTTTTGAAAATAAAATTGCATGTTAGTGCACCTGTAACCACATAACGAGCGGCTGGTCCGTGTAACTGCCGTTGGCGGTGGAAAAATAAAGCCACCAAAACATATAGGCATCCGGACGAATGTTTTCGTATCCCCACGTTTCTTTGCCATCGTTCGCATCAGCAGCTTCAAAAAAATAATAACAATAATAATAAAATATAATATGAAGTTTAATCTGCACGGCCATTAATTTGCAACATTCTGAAAGTGGAGTATAAAAAAATATTCACAGGAAATTTAATTTAAAAAATATATATATATATATATCCTGTGAAAATATTTCTTGGTCACTTACCAAGAAATGTTTTACTATACAATTAGCAACTGTGTTAAAAATTTATGATTATTTTGTTTATTTTGATGATACAGTGTAAATTACTTAAGTACTATTATTTTTTAATCCAATTTTCTTTTAACATTGGGAATTAGTTTTTGTATTGATATTAAAACTTGTGTGCAACATTTATGAAACTTTCTATTTTATTTTATACCACAATCAGCTGATCAATTTCTTACTCAATACTCATAGAGATCACATGAGTATGTGATCTGCATTTCACTTTAGTTTTAGTGAAATGCAGTTTTCATTGCAACATTAACATAAAATGTTCACATAATTATTAACATAGTTATGTGTATATACTTACAAGGTGCAGCTGAAATAGGGTTCGACAAAATTGCAATTACAGACACTAAATATAATACACATGATCCCATTTTGAACACGCTCATGCACCATATGACGCATTAATGACAGACGTACTCATATGACAAAAACAACAACTAAAGGAAGAAGTAAAAAAACAGTTTAGTGTCGTCATCTACCGTTAATTTACATCAACTTTGAAAATATTTTGTATTAAATCAGTGAGAATGTTTTTTTAATTAATAATAAAAATAAAAATAAATTAATAAATAATGAAATAAACTACCATAACCAATTTTAAAAACAATGAAAAGATTATTATTAATTTAAAATATTTTTTTTAATTATTATTCTTTATGTTGATGGAATCGACAAACTCAAGTTTCATTAAATCAACGATAGATGGCAATATTAATCGATACCGAAACGGAATCACATTTAAATTTTCAAAAAACTGATATCAAACGATGAAGGCTTTTATTCTCATTAAAAATATTGAATAACTGGTATGACTGGTTTTTGTAATTGAAAAATATATATAACTATTTGCGTTGTTTTTAAAAATAAAATGCAAACTCTTAAGATAAATAAAAGATGAGTTGATTTGTTTTAAAAATGTGGAGTATGATTCAAAAGTTCTGATAACTTCATAAACTATAAAATAAAATAACAAGAAAAAAATAACATATTTAAATAAAACTAGTAATACCGTATACCAGTTAGTATGTACTTATCAAAACAACTCCATCAACAACTTTAACATTTTGTATTTTTTTTTTCAATTTATCACAAATTATGATAAATACAACAAATTTCATTTTTATTTTAATTTTCATTGATTCATTTATATATCCCGTTGTCTGCCCCTACTCTTTTATGTGGCGCGCCAGTTACCATCAAATAATTACAGCCCTATATTTTGTGTGCAATAGTTTCAAATCGGTATATCAAATAAATTGTAAATCTTAAAAAATGAAAAACTTTAATCACGTGTGAACTCTATATCCACAAATTACAATAATTTAAACAATTAATCCACGCGTTGTTTATATTCATATATTTTGATTTATTTGTATACCCCCCCCACTCCAACTGCATTTTGTGTGTCAAGCGCAAGTCTATGACGACTACACTGAATTCAGGATAATCTTTGAAATCCGTTTATTAAGTGAACCGTGAGTTATAACAATAGCATAATTTAATTACGTGTTGTTCTCCTAAAGGGGCAAGAAACTCTATTATTTAACGTTTTATAATTTTTGAGTCAGTTTTAGTTTATTCGTATACCCCCTCCCAAATTGTACTTGTTTGTGAAGTACAGTGAAATTCGGTTTATAAACTGTACTTTATAAAAATGATAATAAAAGGCAACATTGGCATACTGAGTGTCACGAGTTCCGTATCGGCAATTAAAATTGCAAAGCAAAAATCTACGTTATTAAAATTTACTATTAATCCATCTACTTCTAAAATTTGGAATTAGTAATTACAAAATGTCAAATAAGAAAAAAAATTTTGTTTCAAAGAAAATGAGTTGTCACACGAAAGAATGTCTTTTCACATGACAAAAAAAAATAATAATACTAAACATCGCTGCAAATTGGTGATGATTTATCTTCTACAAAACTTGGAACATAATATATTGACATAATTGATATAATTTTATCACAATCTTGATATTAATATACGGACATCCAAGAATTGAAGACAAAGTCTCGTACCAAACCCATTTCTTGTAAAGTGCCAATCTTTCGTACGGGAATCAAATCCAGCTGACACGATGACAAGCTATCTCGACTCAAATAAGCAACGCAAACATTTCCAAACATGACCTATGCAGTATATGATTAATACGCTATAACTGTCATTCCTAGGTTGTGTTACCTGTCCCTGAGGGAGGGGACTGGTGTAACACAAATAAATTTATTTACAGGGAAATTTAATCTCTTACTTTATTAGAGGTTTTTAGGCCACTGTCTCTAAGGGTTCCCTCAAAGTTCGAGGACTCAAAAGTTAATCTTTTACTCTTAATTATTTTTAACTTTAACTTACTTTTCATACGAATCAATCAAACACAGGATAGCTAAACTACTTTCATTTAATAATCAAAAAACATTTATGAAATCCAATACTTGGATTACAAGCCACTACTATTTAATAAGAACAATTTAAAACATACAAAATTCAACTAAACAATCTGATCAGAATTAATACAATTTAACTTTAACTAAATTTACAAGAAGGTTAATCAATGCTTATATAACAACAAAGTATTCTAAATCACTAAAAGTATCTCAAGATATATATTAATACATAATACAATTAATCTCTGTGTGTGCAGTCTGGACTATATTATTATTACCAAATTTGAGTACTTATCTTTGCTCTGATCAGTAGAACTGATGGGGAGTTCCGTGGTTATTCTTCAAGAGCTTCTCTCTGCTGGAAAAGGGGTCTAATCGTTCGTCTTGCTCTCACTCTCTTTCTCTGTTGATCTCCCTCTCTCTTGTTAGAGGCTTCTATTTAACCCATTTAATTCTGTTACATAACCAGTAGATCACCTGATCAGAACCCAACCTGTGACCATGAGGAGATGCTCTCTTGACCTTTTAATTGTTTTGTTTTGCTTTGTTTTATGTCAATCTTTTACTCCCACACACTTATTGTATCCAATAAGATGCCTTTCCTAAGATTTTCTGATTACATACCCTGTCAGTCAATGATCACCCTTCATCAAGTAATGATGAGGTGATGTCCACCTTTGACCTCTTTATTGTTTTGTTTGTGCAAATTTTCTACTCCCACACGCTTCACGTGTTACTCGATTGTTATTCACTCAAGGTTTATTGCTTTTTTGGGAGTGTATACTTATCTGCAATTTTGTCTAATTAATATTGTCTTTTACTTTCCATATATTTATGGTTGTTATTTCTTCTTATTTCTATTATCCATAGTCCAGTTACGCACACAGTTACAAGCATAGATTATACAGTTATATTCAGCATTCATATGTTTGTTATACTTATTCTTTTTTCTCAGCCAAAACCCAGTGGGAGCCCTCCACTGAATCCAGACTGTCATTTTATACAACATCTCTTAATTTAAACATTTCAATCAATTAAAGATAATATACAAGTTCAAGCAAAATCAATATTGTTACACTTATATGAAATACAATTCCTATATGTAATACACATATGTAATGTTGCTTACAAAAGGTAGATATTTTGAAAGCATACTCATCAATATAGAAATACTTGAAATTCATGATAATCAACATATTACTTATCTCATACCTAATCATTAATATAATAGAGCATGTGACAGTCTTATACAATTATACATGCTTTCTATTTCAACTACAGTTAACAATTGGATTACTTATTTTATCGAACATATAAAATCTTACTCCCAATATTGGTTAAAAGGAGTTTATCAAGTTTTTATGTAACTTAATTCTTATACATATAATGTTACTTTTATTAATATCAATACTCATTTCTAAATAGCAGTTATTCACTAACCGTCGTTGTCAATAGCAACTGTACTTTATGTTAACTCTTCACTGTTTAATTAGTTCTCATTTTTCTCTTTATTACTCTTGTTTATTCCCATTTTACTACTTAATATCTCTATATACTCTTTTTATACGTATTTGTGTTGCATGCTATTTCTCAGCATGTAACACCTGCATATCGATCAGAATCGAGAACAAGTTGGACGGATGTACAACTGTCTTTATTTTTTATCGTACGATCTTCAAAATGAAACTCGTTTGTAAGTACTGTAAGACATTGTCATGAAAAACGTATGTTATGTTTGGGCACAAAGTTATGTTATTCTTAATGTTTTAGAAGTTATTAGTTTTGTAGTTGTTCCATATGTTGACGTTTTCTACAATTTAGCATTTCTTATACATGAAAATTGTCTGAATTTGGATATTTCTGAAATTTTGGCATTATGTAAAATTGATCAACTTTTCATTTTTTTAAGGTCTCCTGACACACGCATTTTTTGTTGGGAAAGTCTTGGAATTTTGTGGACAACTGTGACGTCACCTACGTGCGTGACCAATAAAAACTGGGTTGGTTAAGATACGCCACAGTTGTTCACAAATTGCTAGAATTTCTCAATAAAAATTGTGGCAATGTTTGGTGTGGGACACAATCTGTGGCAATTTTTGTTGTGGTAAGTGCGACAATTCGTAGACAAGTGTGTCGTCAGTTTATTTGCCAACCAGTTTTTATTGGTTGGGCAAGAAATTGTCGACACAATTTACTCCATTTGCCACGTAAAAAATTGTGTGTATCAGGAGACTTTTAGAAATGTCCGATTTCAGTAATTACCAATTTTTAGAAATTGCCAAACATTGGTAATTCCTGAAATTTTTAGAAATTGCCAAACATTGGTAATTCCTGAAATTAGAAATTCGTAAAGAGTGCGACTTTTTACAAAAAAAAAACTGTTATAAATTCTTTTCTTTGTTTTCAATAAAGTTTGTCTCCTATTGGTTATCCTGGTTGGGATAGCGTCATCTAACAAGGTAGATGTCAAAGAAGAGTCTGGATATGTGAACGTACGTCCAGGAGCTCATATGTTCTGGTGGCTTCATCACTACAAAGGATCAAATGCCGAATCGCAACCTTTGATTATGTGGCTACAGGTACTTTTATTTTGGAGTACACCAATTGAAGAGCTCGGTCGCAGAAATCAATATTTATATATATTAAATTCTTTACAGGGTGGACCAGGAGCTGCTTCATCTGGTTTTGGAAATTTCTGGGAAGTTGGACCTCTCGACATCAACCATCAGCCCAGGAACTATTCATGGGTAATGTTATGGTGGTTTTGCAAAATAAAAAAGATGGTAAAAGAGTTTTTCAGTCAAAAAAATCGTAATCGATGCTTGTTTTGCCATAAGGTGGAGAAAGCCAACGTCTTGTTCGTGGATCAGCCTGTAGGAACAGGTTATAGTTATGTCGAATCGATCGATCTGTTAACCAAAACTAATCAGGAAATTGCGGACGATTTGGTGAGATTGAGCGTGTCATTCTTTAAAGGTCATGAACAGTTTCAGGTATTTGAATTCTTTGGTATACGAGCATGTTAGTAATCTAGAAATCAACAATCAAGTTTTACACAAAGTTTGTGTTACTATGCGATTTTCTTGTTTCTAGAAAGTACCATTTTACATTTTTGCTGAATCGTATGGTGGAAAAATGGCCATAACTTACGCTTTGGCTTTGCAAAAAGTAAGACTTATTAATTAATTTAATTGATTTATCTCTTTACAACTGACAAGTTTAAAGTACAGTAGAAAAATACTATAACCACGGATAATGTTATCAATCGGGTATTGTTATCATTATCAGTCGGTCCCAACACACTGTTTGATATGAAAATTTTTTTTCAAGTTTTTCAAATAAATTTTAGAAACTTATTTTGGAAAAAAAAAATCACATAAACAAATGTTTTATTTTTTCAAAACTAAGTTTCTAAAATTCATTTTTACACTGTTTAATGTTTTATTTCCATTGGTAAATGTTATCAGCCGAATATTGCTATCAAAAAGCACTAGTCCCAAAGTGATCACAATAACCGTATTCTACTGTGTCACCAAGACCAATATTTAGACTACGTTTATAGAAATTAACAAACTTTGATATTAAACTATTAATTTGTACAGTACTTTACAACAATAAAAGTACTGTTCAACTTGCACTATACGAGTCTTTAAATTTCAGGCAGTTCAAAACGGTCAACTTGATTGCAATTTAAAAGGTGTAGCGTTGGTCGACTCATGGATTTCACCAATGGATTATGTTCACAGTTGGGCTCCTTATTTGTACCATTTTGTAAGTAACTTTATCAGGGTTAAAAAAATAGTCAATTCACTTATTAATTGTATCATCTTTTCCAGTCTTTACTAGACGAATTGGGAGTGGCTAAGGTTCAGAAAGCAGCTTCCAAATGTCAACAAGCATTCGATAATGGAGAATTTGAAACCGCTACTATTGAATGGGGCAATACAGAAAGAGTGATATCTCAGGTAAAAACAAAATCAATAAAAAATGTGGTAAATTACTTTTTATATTAAGACAGATTAAACACTTGGAGGTGTGAGCCAAAGGTTTTCATCATAAGGATCGTGAGATCGATAAAATTACCTTTTTCGGGGTTTTTCGGAGATTGATTTATTGATTTCGGATCGACTTTGCTAAAGCGACGGAATGACTTTTCAGAATACCAATTCAGTCAATTTCTACAATGTCATGACAGAAGATCATTACGATGCCTTGAGGTCCGTTCGGCTGCCACCGCCCTTGATGGATCACCTCGAACTTGGTGATTAACGTTTTATCGTTCTTCGTTACCAAGCAAGGTTAAGCATACCTAAGTAGCACTACTTACCAATTGCATTTGATCAGGTCAACTGTATCTTCGTCACGTCATCACTCCTCGAGGACCCGTCCTCGACAATCTCATGAACGGACCCATCAAGCAGAAGCTGAAGATTCCGTCAGATGTGATCTGGGGAAGTAAGAATATTATGAATGAAAAAAAAAAAACAAAAAAACTACAATTCAATGACAATACATAAAAATTAAATTTAGATGACACATTTTTATAAAAATAGGTCAATCGGGTTATGTGTTTTCTGCTTTGTCTGGGGACTTTATGAAACCTGTCGTCAACGAAGGTGAGTTGTTAACCGATTAAATATTGCTCACCGTTTTAATCAATTTTAAGTAATATTATTCTGCTGTACATGTTAGAATTTAAATCAAACTGCCATCAAAAATCCATATATGCTATACATTGACTCACCCTATAAATTGTTTATATCTTAATACAAATAAGCCAGGTCTGTGTGTTATGTGTGTGTATGTGTCAACCACGCTTTAGCCCCGTTTTTGCTACTAGGTGGAGTTTGTTGGTTCCAGTTTGTGCAACTAGATGGAGTTGGTTGGTTGGTTATTATAACACTTTTATTTTCGTAAGTTGGTTTCACTTTGGTGGTTACCCTGCCCATCGAGTAACGCCGCCCGTGCACTAGCACGGGTCTACTCCTAGCTATCTATGTTTACATAAGTAGTGTCGTAAAAAAAGTTATTGTTAATGAATTGAGAAAATTGTTTAGTGTTTCACGTGTTGTTAATGGTTATATTTATATTGAATTGATTTAGCCGGAAACGAGAAAGGGGAAAATTGCGAATGTATGTAATTGATGAACCGCGAATGTGAAATGACTTTGGGATATTTGTAATTAAGCGAATTGGCAAATACAATTGGGAATGTCGAGAGTTCATTGTGCGAAGTAGGAGTTTTACAGCATGAGGTTTTTGGCAGGATTTATATGTCTACATAATCGTTGATATTGTAGGAACGAATTAAGAAGAAAGTTTTAACGCGCGTTGTTATGGTTATGTTTACGTTTTAATTCAATTTTAAAGCAAAATCTTTGACGTAAATAAATGTGCCGAATGTGACAAGTCAATGTGCGACTGAAGAACGTTTACAACCTAACTCGCCAACGTAGATTGGTTAAAGCACAAGTGTTTCAATAATACACGTGTACAGTGTGATTCAGAACGACTATTTCCAACTTTCAAAGGTGATAGAGGGCAATGTAATAAATTATGTTTAACAGATAAAAATTTAATTTTTGTTGTAATTATTATTTGTTAAACAGAAATAAACGTTTTAAAATAAAAAAAAAATTAGAAATAGTTATTTGGAATCACTATGTATACAGTATGTGAAATGTGATAGTGCACAATAAATGTGATCTCTTTCCTGCATAACACAACGAATAGCTACAGCTTTGCAGCGCTTTTCTGCCCTGCACAGCGCTTAGCTACAGCTTTTCAAGGCTTTCCTGCATAACATAGCGCATCGCGTGTATAACATTGGCGAATCTTAGCACGAATATACTGTAACAAGATCTAAACTTCGTGGTTGGTATGGTAAACACGGGGAGTCTAGAGGAAAATATTGAGTTTATTCTTCTTTATTGTACGATTTTTACTTCAATTCATTATTAGTTACTGCTTGTGTTGATGTGTTATTATGGTAACGCATCTATTAGAAACTAAGTTATATAAGTATATAGTGAGCAGTATTGTTGTTATTTACATTTGCACTCACGTTCTTATGAATAGACCTCGGATTAATATGCACTAAAACATAAAAAAATATGCATACAAGTATGCTATCTTCGAAATATGCACTGAAACACGAAACTATGCATTAAAAACATGAAAATATGCACGCAAAAATGTCAAAAAACTTTTCAAAATATGCAGTAAAAACATGAAAATATGCAATTTTCTTCCTTGTTTCTAGGTGTCCTTCAAAAACACCAAAATTAAAAGCATTTTATGTTTAGCATTGTATTCCCGTGTTGTAGAATTTGGAATTTCTTGTTGCAAGAAATTCCACAAATATTTAAAAAAAAAAAAAACCTAGGCCGACAATAAAACTTTTATAAAAATAAATACTAAAATAAACATTTTATAGAAATAAATGCTAAAATATGCAAAAAATATGCAGTAACACCTAAAATATGCATAAATATGCAGTTACATCTGAAGGAAGCAAAAATATGCACTAACATCCGAAATATGAAAAAAAAAATATGCAAAATAAAATTTAAGCATTGTACTTGTGCAACAATGAATAACAGCCTCACCAATTTTGAAGAAACTGCCTATAAACAAAAAACAAACACGTAACTACATATCCCAGGTGTAGTTATGAACCGTGGATTTCATCTGTTTGCATTCCCGTTGTTATGATAAACTCCCGTGGATCCCAAGCGTTTGCCATATACAGATACAGGCAGACTTGCGTAATATACTGTAATGCATTGTAATGTTGATTAAAACTTAATGTTGACTTATATCTAATGTCTTAGAAGTTTTAACTGTTGATGAGATTTTAAATTAAACTTTATAATAATTCTTGTTTGTAGTTGATGAGATTTTAAAGAACACGGACGTGGAAATAATCGTGATTACTGGACAACTGGACTTGATTGTGGACACTATAGGTACTGTAGAAATGATCAGAACTAATAGTACTGTAATATATTATTACACAAATGTTACGTTCCTAAATTGTTTTCCTTAGGAACCAATATGTGGTTGCAAAAACTTCAATGGGACAAATTTCCAAACTTTAACGAGACAAGCCGTCTTACGATTTCAACCCCAACTGAAAAAACAGCTGGTTTTGTCAAGTCTTATGACAAGTTATCCATGTATTACATGCTCAAGGCTGGACACTTGGTAAAAAAAAACTTAGTATATATATCTACTGTATGACTTGATGACTTAACCTGAAACAGAACCCATGTATACCAATTGTAAAATTTATACAAATAGTTCAATAGTGCTAATGTTGACCGATTATTTCAACACAGAAACAGGCCTGAAAATATCTACCAGAAAATAAATATTAAGATCACTTGTTAATAAATCGTTTAACATATTTTAGGTTCCTGGAGATGCACCAGAAGCAAGTTACAAGATGCTGGACATGATCCTTTCGACAAAACATCGTCCATGAAAATGCTTACTATTTGTATACAAACTAATTCAGTATACTGTACCACTCAATAAAAGTACTGAACTAAAAATGCTAAAATATTTCTTTGTAAAAAATGTTAAATGTTCTCACCTCCAAATATTTCTGATTACCGTGAAAAAATTCCTAATACACAAAGAGCATAATGACCCACCAAAGGTTTGGGAACCACTGACTTATGCGGTGTATATTTTATATAATTGTCATTCTTAGGCTACGTATCAATCAGAATCGAAAACAAATTGAACTGGAAAACAACTTTTTTTTTATCGTACGATTTACAGAATAAAAATATTATGTAAGTCCTGTATTTAAGTATAATGAAAACATGTGTTATGTTAGACTGAACGATATGCTAGTCTTAATGTGTTATGCTCTGCTTAGTGTTTTGGACGTTGCCTATTTTGTAGTTATTCTAAATTCGATTCTTTTCTACAATTTATTGGGCAAAGTATACCAGCGTCATCGACCGGGTTGACAACCCATATTAAAAAAATCATGTATTCAATACTGATTACAAAAATACTTAAAAGAACACTTTGAATGGAGCCTATGTTTCCCATGAGGTCTGGGCTTATAACCAGCATTGCACGGCCCTGTTTGTATCACATTGTAAGTGACCCTACCTAAGGTAGCCAATTCACTTATGAATGTACCAACTTTTCCAGTTTTTACTATACAAATTGGGAACGTCCAGGGTTCAGAAGGTAGCTCTAGCTTCCAAATTTAAAAAATCATTTTATGAAGGAGAATATCAAACCGATGCCAATGAATGAGCTAATACCGAGAGAACAGTATCTTAGGTAACAACCCAAACAAGCATCACTAAATGTGGGAAATTATTTTTTTATACAAGAAACATCCAAACGTGTAAACCAAATTTATTCATTATAAGGATCACGAGTTCGATAAAACTACCTGCTTCGGAGATTGAATTTATTGATTTCGAATGACTTTTCAGATTACCAATTTAGCCAATTTCAACAATGTCATGGCAGAAGATGATTACAATGCCGTAAGTCCGTTCCGCTGCCACAATCTTTGATAAATCGTTTCTAAATTGACGATTAACAGTCTTATCGTTCTTAGTTACCAACAATGGCTAAGCATGCCTAAGTAGCATCACTTCTGTTCAGTTTGTCATGTCATCATTCTTCGAGGACCCGTGCTCACCGATCTAACGAACGGACCCCTTAAGCAGAAGTTGAATATTCGGTCGGATGTGAAATGGGGAACTAAGAATATAAGTTATTATAAAAGAATATTATGAATCAAAAATAATAAAATAAAAAAAATTTATAATTATAAAAGTGAATTATGTATGTACATACAGTGTTGTACTGTATATCTGTGTACATGAGAGTATATAAAGAGTATGTTGTATTTTTAATGTACTCTTTCATTGTACGGTTTATAAAAAAAACGTTTCTAAGTACCTGTACTGTATACTTCAGTATTGTTATAATGTTATGATTAAACTGAACGTTTTGCTATTCTTAGTGCTTTGGACGTTAACGCTTTGTTAGTTGTTCTAAATTCGAAAATATTTTCCACATTTTCGCATATTCTAAATACGAGCAATTTGGATATTTTACAAAATTTGGCATTGTGCAAAATCTGGACTTTTGTTTTTAGTTTTATTTGGACATTTTTTGTGTACAAAATTTGGAGTTTTGTTAAATCGGTACTTTCTGAATGATATTCTTAACCAAGAAATTTAAAAGAAAAAATAAACTATCACAAATTCTATTTTGTTTTCAACGCAGCTTTTCCCCTATTGATTACCCTGATTGGAATGGCATCATCATCTAAGAAGATAAATAAAAAGAAAATACCATCCAAAGAAGAATCTGGCTATGTGACTGTTCGTCCAGGGGCTCACATGTTCTGGTGGCTTTATTACTATAAAGGAATAGATTTTGACTCGAAACCTTTGATTATGTGGCTACAGGTACTTTCATTTTGGAGTTCACCATATTTCCTACTACGACCCAATAGAATTACATTAAAAAAACCAAAATACAGATTTCTTAAAACCTAAAAAGAAATAGTAACCCTCAATATGGATTATCTGCAGGGTGGACCAGGAGCTGGTTCGACTGGTTTTGGAAATTTCTTGGAAATTGGACCTCTCGATATACACAAGGAGCCTAGGCTTTACTCATGGGTATTCTAGCGATTTCAAATGAATATAGAAAATAATGAATTTTTTAATCAAGAAAATCGTAATCGTGTCTTGTTTCACCAAAAGGTTGAGCAAGCCAATATCCTGTTCGTGGATCAACCTGTGGGAGCAGGTTATAGTTATGTCGATTCGCTCAATCTGTTTCCCGCAACTAATCAGGAAATTGCCGACGATTTGGTGATATTGAGCGAGTCGTTCTTTAATAATCATTCACTGTTTCAGGTATTCGAATACTTTGTTATAGAAGCGTTTAAATGTGTATTCTTAAAATGAATCAAAAAGTAATCCAGTTTTACTCAAGACTGTGATTATATTTAATGCGCACTATGATAAATTCTGTTTCCAGGAAGTACCATTTTACGTTTTTGGTGAATCTTATGGTGGAAAAATGGCAGTAACTTATGCCCTGGCTTTGCAAAAAGTAAGACTATAAAAATTATTAATTACTTGCATGTTAATTCATTAACCAAATATTGACGCCATCTTATTATTTTTGGAAATAATGTGGTTTACCTAATGAACTAGTATTTTGTATCAAGTTCAGTACTACACAAATCTTCGGTGTAAAAGTTTGATATCACTCTTCAACATTAAATTTTGTTACAGATTTTGTACACTATTCTTTCTACACTAACGTTCTGAATCAGTTCGTTAATTATTCCAGTCTTTAACAGTGGATTTTAGGACCAAGTTTCGTTATTAACCAAGTTTTCGGTGTTCAGTTTGATACCAGTCTTCGACACTAGAATTTAGTACCATTTTTGGTATTAACCCATTCTTTGACTAGTGTTTTATCTGTATATCGGTTTTTAGCATGCGTATACTATGAGTATCAAATTTGAAGCCTAAACCATTTATAATATTTCAAAGAAAACCAAAAATAAAGCAAATAAATACCTTGAAATGTTAAATTTGTAAACAACTAATTCGAACCCTATAGTTTGCAACTCTGTGTAACTTTCTTCAAATTCAGGCAGTTAAAAACAACCAACTTGAGTGCAATTTGAAAGCTGTTGCGTTGATCGATTCATGTATTTCACCGATGGATTGTGTTCTCAGTTGGGCTCCTTTTTTGTACCACTTTGTAAGTAACACTATCTAAGATTAAAAAAAGATAGTCAATTCACTTTCTTAATCGCATCATGTTTCCCAGTCTTTACTAGATGAATTGGATATGAACAGCATTCAGGAATTTGCTTCCAAAGGTCAACAAGCATTCGATAAAGGAGAATTTGAAAAAGCTAGCAGATGTAGTTTACAAACCGAAGTGCAAATATCAAGGGTAATTACAAATAAAAACCCATCGAATGTTGGGAATTATATTTCTTACCAAGACATGTAAACACCCAAATGTGTGAGTAAACGTTTTCCATTATTATAAGGATCACGGGGACTATAAAACTACCTTTTCATAGTTCATTAGCATGTTTATCTATTTTGTATCGACTCTGCTAAACGGAAATTATTTTTTAGATTACTAATGAAGTCAATTTATACAATGTCATGACATTTGAAGATTACACTGAATTAAATACTTATCCGCTGCCACCACCGTTGATCGATCACCACGATCGTGGTGATTGACGTTTTATCGTTATTCGTTACCAAACAAGTACCTAATTATTACTGCTTACCAACTCTTCTGTTTCTAATTTGCTATAGGTCAAATGTATCTTCGTCATGTCGTCACTAATCGAGGACTTATTCTCACCGATTTCATGAACGGATCCATCAAAAGGAAATTGAATATTCCGTCAAATGTGTTCTGGGGAGGAAGTAAAAATATTATGAAATCAGAAATGAGAAACAAAACTAAACGTTTACTAATGAATAAAATTAAGTTGAAACGATATATTTTCATAATCATAGGTCAATCGGGTTATATTTATTCTGCCCTTTATGGGGACTTAATGAAACCAGTCGTTGACGAAGGTAAGTGAATGAATAGCATAAATTTCGCCCGCCGTTTTAAAGAATACTAGGAAACGCGTATCTTAAGAATAGCCCAGCTCTGCTCCGATCATCGGGTGACGTCCTCAAGACGTCATGAGATTGTTAAACACTTTAACCCCGCCCATTAAGTGACGTCCTCAAGACGTCAATATTAATTTTTTTGTGTTATGTGTCACTAGATATTGATATTGATATTTATTACACATCACAAAGCGATAATACGGAAATAAAAATAGTTGGTTGGTTTCACTTTTTATAATTACACCCTTCTCGTGCTATAGCACGAGCTTACCACTAGTTTAAAATATTTTCATGGTTCGAAATTTTCGGAACAAAAATAAACGAAAAATAAAACCACGTGTTTCTCATCCATTTGTTCACCAACCATGTACCTGGTCGCTCAGAGTCACCATTTTGGAAAATGACTGACTGCAGCGCCACTGCGGTTCTGACACGCACATCAAAATTTCTACATAATATAAATTTTTGCTTCCGTTCCACCAAGAATAACATTTGTATAACCTAATATAAAAAATTAATAAAATTTTCAAATGTTTAAATTTCATTGTTTAAATTACTGTATACACGAAGTTTCAAAATGTTTGACCGTGTATACTCGTAATTCTGACACCTTATTGTGAAGTTTTTGCTAAGTACAGCGCCTAGCTACAGTTTTATTAAACTTTCTAGCATTACACAGCTGCTAACTGTTTTGTAACAGTCAACTGTTTTGAGCATGACACAGAATATAGCCACAGTTAATTGGCAATCATTAGTACAAATGTCGAGAGTTAATCGTTAGACGGCGTTTTCCGCTAGTTTACAATATCATGTTGTTTTACACTTAATAATTTCTTACAAATATATTGATAAATTTTGATGCTATTTTAATTAAGGGGTCTACAAAAAATTCTTATTTGCAGTTGATGCCATTTTGAAGAACTCAGACGTGGAAATAATTGTCATTAATGGGCAACTGAACATGATTGGGAACACCATAAGTAAAAATACAAATAAAAACATTTATTTCCAAATACACATCATGAAACAAACCGTAAAATGAAATTATTTCTCTTAGGTACTACTACGTGGATAAAAAAACTTAAGTGGGATAAACTTCAAAGCTTCAACGAAACTAAGCGTGTTCCGATTTCAACGTCAAATGAAAAAACAGTTGGTTTTGTGAAGTCGTTTGACAAGCTAACCATGTATTACATGCTCAAAGCTGGACAAATGGTAAAAACCGACTTTGTATACTAAATGACTTGATAACCCTAACATTAAAAAAACTCATGAACTAATTGAACTAACTTTTACAAATTGTCGGATGATTATTTGGGCACTGAATAAACTTGAAAAATACATTAACAGTACGTTACTATTGAGTTCACGTAATTGATAAATGATTTAACATTTGGTAGGTTCCTCTAGATACACCAGAAGCAAGTTACAAGATGCTGAATATGATTCTATGTACAAATCATCGTCCATGATAATGCTCACGCACCAATTGTCTACATACAGACTAATTTGGTAAATGATTACCACCCAATAAAGTACTGAACTAAAAATGCAAAAAAAAAGGGTCATTTTTATAAAATAGACACTAAACTAGTGTAGTTTGGTGTCAAACTACATTTTAGATTAGTGTAATACATGAAATACTGCAATAGTTTTTATATGCTGTATATTCACTCGTGAGTTTCCGAGTTTGTTAGTGAGTTTGTCACTATTGAGCTGGCGATTGAACGTATACTGCAATCTAAAGGAGTTTATGATAATATATTATTATATTGTATAGTCCAATATACTAAAAATTGCGTAAAGTTAGAACCACCTAAATCGAAAACCGCATAAATCTAATGTGAAAAAAAAATCGCACCAATCGAATTAAAAATTGCAGAAATTGAAAAAGGAATTAGTCAAAGCTTGCATAAATCGAATATCGCATTAATCTAGATTCGCATAAATCTAAATTCGAATAAAGCGAAACTCTGTATATAATAATAAGAGTGTATTGCGCTTTGAAAAAACAACAGACTAAACAGACACAGACTAAACGTAAGTTAGTACATACTTAAAAAATTATTTACAAGGGTCGACTAACCAATAAAAATACTTGACAAAGCATATGGTCCAGAAATAATACAAAAATGTAAGTTAAAATAAAACTTGAAAACTGTATATAAAGCGTAGTATTATAAAAAGCATTTTTAATGTACTTGTTTACGATAATTAATACTACTTGTAGTCACTATACTAATTTATCTACTCAGCCATGAATAAATTTAATTGAGTAATTAAATTTTCTAGTGGTAAAACGTTTTGACTTGGGCTTAATTAATAAAAGTTTTGCTTTGAAAAAGCTATAAACTTAGTAACAAATATAGCGAAGTGCTATGCACCAGTCGATAGTGAAACCCTGTAAGTTTCATATCGCATTGTGTTGGATTGATGTTTTGCACATGTGCTGCTAGGGCCTCATTGTACCACAATGGCAACCCACAGCAAAAAGGTTTTGCCATAGTTAAAAGTTTTTAACTTATAACAATAGATTGCTACTGTCATAGTAATAATAGATACGGACTTGCTCATTTCTGTTCATGACAAAACTGGACTTTAGCCTGGATTTATGTGGTGTTGCTGCAGATTCCTGCATTGTCATTGTAACTGTCGTATAAGACTAGTAGAGTTTTTCTATCGACTGATGCATAAAACGTTCCAGTATTATCTATTGTTACCTAGTTATGGCATTGCCAAAGTGTAACATTTTTTATGAATCACCCTGTATATAATATGGTTGGCTTTCACTAATCGCACTTGCATTTTAAGAGGTTGTTAATAAACATGAATGAAAAGTGAACATTAAACAGGTAAAATAAACCACGTCTTTAAGATATCGCATCATTGTTAATTAATTACCAAAAAAAATAACCAGTAATGAAATTAGCTTTGGTGCTTTATGCGTGCAAAGAATGAATTTAGAATGATGGAACGTGTTATCATTTAAAATTTTGATTGTGAAGTTTAGGTTTTCTGTTCGTTTTCTAACTTTGCCTATCGAGTCACCAGACCAGTGACAATGACGCCCAAGTATAAACCCGGTATCGAAAATTCTGGATACGTCGATGTACGTGTAGGAGCTCACATGTTCTGGTGGATTCACTACTACAGAGGAGATGATTATAAATCTAAACCTCTGATTATGTGGTTACAGGTGATGTTTTCTTTTTGTACGAAAAAGCAATCTTATAATGCAACATAACATGACGTAACGTGACAACACAAACAGTGACCCGTAACTCGTTGTTTCGAAGATTGAAAGATCGAAAAAGGACACACGTTTCAGTTTCGCTGCAAATTGAACCTTTCAATCCAATTGGGCTAAAATAAAATGGTATTGAAAATATTGACACAATGACGCAATCGTTGATAAACTGCACACTCCGAATGATCGAAACGAAGAGTTACAGGCCTCAAGTTTTCTTTGACAATTCAGTAAAATTAATTGGTGACTGTTGTGACTTCATTTCTTTGGGTTTAGGGTGGTCCAGGAAATGGTTCAAGCGGAATGGGTAACTTTTGGGAAATAGGACCAGTAAACACACACTTGAACCCCAGACAGTATTCATGGGTAAAATAAAAACGGTGCTAGTTCCATGTTTCCACTTCATTTCTTTGAGTGAAATAAACCGTTTTGCTAGAAGTGTGATTAAGAATGTGATTAACGATGAGTGTGATTGATTACAATAGGTAGACAAAGCCAACATTTTGTTCGTGGATCAACCCGTAGGATCAGGTTACAGTTATGTCGATTCGACTAACCAAGTAGCTCAAAACAGTGACCAAGTTGCACAGGATTTGATGTCATTTCTTATGACGTTTTTAAAGAACTATAAGTATTTTGAGGTAGTATTACAAATTTTCATGTATATAAATGAAACACGTTTTATGTAAAATAATAAAAACAGTTTTGTTTACAATCATTCTTTGTTCCAGAAAGTACCATTTTACATGTTTGCAACGTTCAGTGGTGGAAAGAACACAGTAAAGGCTGCGTCTCTTTTGCAAGAAGTACGACACGGTGTACACAAGACATTGTGCATAAATTTACTATTAACGTGTAGATTAACAACATTTATACTTTAAAAATTAAATTATAACTGCCTTACATAACATATACCAAAATGTTAATAGAATTATCACTTTCGTTTCAGTTCATTAAAGACCACAAAATAAACTGTAACTTTAAAGCAATTGCTTTAATCGGATCATGGATTTCGCCATTCGATTATATCAACACTTGGGCGTCTTATTTATATCATTTCGTAAGTCTTTGTGTATATTTCTCTTGTGATTCGAATTGTAATGTAACTCTTTTGTAAAAGTCTTTGGTAGATAAACTGGGAATGTCCGAGATCGAGAAAGCAGCAGACAAATGTCAAAAAGCTTTTGATGATAAGAAGTTTGAATTAGCCATCAAGGAACTATACCAAACGGAAGTAGCAATAGTTTCTGTAAATACCAATATATTTATTTTTAGAAATAATCGGAACATAATTTCATATTAAAAAAAAAGTTGCATGATTCGCACGACAACCATTATGAACACAGTAATATACTTTTGTAGGGAGAAAACATTGATCGGTACTTTTCTTATAAGTGACAAACCGTCTGTGGCGCTAGTGGAGGCTAGTGCTTGCATGTGTGATCGATCATTTTGAACAGTCTGATAAAAATGAAGTTTGGATTTATGATGACAAACCACTAGGTTAGGTTAGCATGTTTCAACTAGAATCTAAGCTAAACTAGTGGCTTGTCATCATAAACCCAAACTTACATAACGATCGATCACACGTGCCAACACTATCTACCACTAGCGCCACAAGCGGCTTGCCACTTATAAGAAATGCAACTACTGATTTTATGGATTCATAATTCTTAATTATGATTTCAAGTAGATATATTTTATCAATGTTTATTTCAGTTCACTAATTCTGTTGCATTCCACAACGTTTTGAAGACAGTTCGTTTTGACGATGTTCTAAAGCGCACTCACATACCAGAACCAATAAGATATAACAATCAACTTGGTAATTTTCATACCTGTTAATATAATTTACATAACGTCAAAACATAATTCTCTATCTCTTTTTTAAAAACATTTTTCCTGAATTTTATTACAACTTTTCATTGTCTTTGTCCGTTGTTTGTTCGTGTGTGTATGTGTGTGTGTGTGTGTGTGTGTGTGTGTGCGTGTGTACGCTTCAACATACTTGCGATTTATTTTGACCAACTTCCTGATATCTCAAAAAGCTGAAATTTGAAACAAAGACACAGTACATTAAATCCATTAAATAAAAATTAAACAGTTATTTTTAAAATAAAAATTGTATTGAATTAAATTATTTATGTAAGTTCATATATTGTGTTCATCATTAGGTGTGACTAAACGTATTTACAAGGTTCTTCAAACAATATTATGTTCGTAATCAACTAATAAATATTAAGTGTTCCACCTTCCCCTACTTTTTTTCATAATTTTTTTTGAGGTCCAATATATCTCCGTCATGTGATCACAACTCGAAATCTAGCATTGCAGGATTTAATGAATGGACCAATAAAATATAGAATGAGTATCCCAGAAAATGTAACTTGGGGAGGCAAGAATTTTTGTTTTATTTAAGTTTATAACTTTCTAAAGTTTATTTTAAAAAATGACAATAAAAATGCTTTCTTTGCCCCTAGGTCAATCGGGTTATGTCTTTACTGCTCTTTTCAAAGAATTTCTCGAACCTGAAGTGGACACAGGTTAATAATCAATAGATCGTATTTGTATCTGTAAATACAGAAAAAAAATTGAGTAAAACATAATTTTGTTTTGTTTTGTAGTTGACAATCTTTTAAAGCAAAATAATCTCCAAGTGATTGTGATTAATGGACAACTGGATATGATGGCCAACATATTAGGTAAACTTATCTTTATATACTGCAAAACCACACATTTATAAAACAAACACCATATAAATAAACGAATTGTATTTCAAGGGACCAATAACTGGATACAAAAACTAACATGGGATAATCTTCCGAAATTCAAAGAAACACCTCGTGTTCCATTTTCAACATCAACTGAACAAACGGCTGGTTTTGTCAAGTCTTATGACAATTTGACTACGTATTGCATTCTCAAAGCTGGACATATGGTAAAAGTGATACGACCAATTGAAGGGTTTGGTGTAAAAGGAAGTTAAGTAACATTTTTGTCATAAATGACTTAAAAATATTTTCGAATGTGTTAGGAGCAATTCTATCTCTCTAGAGCATAAATTGGAGCAAAACAACAATACGTGCAAAAATATTAGTGCAAGAAGTGTAAAGTAGCTCATAGACAAATTCTGTGCAAAGCAAGTTCTGTGACAGCCAAACAAGTGAATGATTCTTAAACGCGTGTTTGTCGAAATTGTTAAAATGTTACTTAACACCATTTGCCCTTCAATTTGAAGCTACCATAAAGTTTTGCAACGTTTTAAATAATACAGTACTATACGAAACTTCGGAGAATGATTTACAAATTTTTGAAGAGTTATACATTCAAATGTTGTTTTAAACCTGTTGTCTTAAAACCGAATGATTTTTAACTTTAGTGTTTTTAATTTTGGGGTTTTATTTGTTGTTGACGAACAGGATTGCCAACCACTACTTTTTAACATGTTTTTATACTTATAATACCATAGTCATGTCATGAAGGATATTACGTCAAAACGAATAGTTGTCGTGATATACGTATACGAGTAATGTTCAAAGGATCAACCGAGACAATACAAATAAAAACATGTTATTCAAAATAAGTCTATCACTTTCCAGGATTAATTTTTTATTGACTTAAATGAATTGATAAATTAACCAATTGAATTTGTTATAGGTGACTATGGATGCACCGGAAGCAACTTACAGTATGGTGGATATGATACTGAACAAAAATAATCGACCATCAATAAGTTGATGCTTATGTACACCTACTTTAAATAAAACCTTTCTCTTGATTGTGTTTTCAGTAAGAAATTTGAAATGAAAATAAATGTTCTTTCTCTTCTTGTTGAACTATTTGTATATCGTTTGATTAATGAATACTTCTGTCACGTGTTTGAAAGAGCAAAAATAAGTTACAAGTCCTGTTAGTGGATTAGTATAATACTATTTGCTCAACCTAAAATAATATTTTTTGAATAAAAAACAAAGATATTCTTGTCCCAGCCTGGGATCGAACCAGAAACCTCTCGTACTCGCGACAAGATGCTGAGCTACCGGAACAAACGAAGAAAAAGCATAATAATATGTCTGTCCCAGTAGCTCAGCGTGTTAGAATGTCTTGTCGCGAGTACGAGAAGTCCCTGGTTCAATCCCAGGCTGGGACAAAAATTCTTTTAGTTCTTGTTTTTGATTCAAAATTATTTCCTGGTACAGATGTTTATCAGCTTGGGGATTATGCAATGTTTGAAGTTTTGAATAAAACAATGTAGCTATTTGCTACAATTAATTAATTAATTAATTAATTAATTAATTAATTAATTTTTATTTTGCTTAAAACGATCCAAACGGGATCAATAGTGTAGAAACAATTCAAACACACATACTTAAAATGCAACAACAATATAACTTAAAACACAGTAAGGAAATGATAATTGTAAGGTGTTAGTCGATCAGATTGATATGTTTAAATAACGTCTTATTGAAGGTAGTATATATATTTGAGGTCTGAAAATATTGTGGAGATGAAAGTCTTCGAATATAAGTTGGAAGGGCATTCCAATCATTGAAACGATTAAAAGGGTACTTTTTTCCTAATTTGTAATCTATGGTGCTATTAATATGAAATTTATACGATTGTTCGGTGCGGCTATTTTGATTATCCGTGTATAAGATTTCATATTTGTGTTATATTTGTGTTATACTAAAATTCTCATAAAATGGCAAAATAACTTACAAAATTATTATAGCTTGGGTACTCTGTACTGTACAGGGTACTTGGTTACTCTGTATTTTTCGCATAATAATTTTTTCGCATATATGAAGTATGTGAAAGGCTATCTCAGTCGAGTAATAACAAAATTAAGCATAAGGACTTAATTTAAGCTAGAACTTCATTAAGCTAGAACTATCATTAAGCTAGAACTTCTTGTATATTTTTATACTCTTTATATTAGCTTCATTTGTGAGTTTGTAAGTAAGTGGGCTGGGAATTAAACGTATGCTGCCATCTTCAATCGTTTATGAGAATATACTGTATAGTGCAATGAAAGCATAAAACGAGAACGGCATAATTCCTTCGCACAAAATTAAAAAACGCCTAAGTCCAATGTAAAAAATCGCATATATAAATAAATCGAAAATTGCAGAAATAAAAAATGAAATAACTCAAAACACGCATAAATTGAATATCAAAATTAGATATCGAGATCGCAAAAGTTTTATTTCGCATAAATAAAATTTAGCATAGATTGAAACATGCAAAAACCAAAAATGGATTTTTTTTGCATTATATCTGTACATAACAGTAGACTATATAAAAAAACAAACCATTTTTAGTATACTTGTTATCAGTATTACTCACTGGGGAGGAGAGATTAAAGGTTCTATTAATTACTACTCGTAACTGTGCGATAAAAGCTGTAGAGATTTTCTATCCACTGATGCATAGCACGTTCCTGTATTATTGCTTGTAAAGTGGAACATCCTTTTTTGAGTTACCCTGTATATAATATGATTAGCTTTCACTAACTCCAGTTGTATTTTTAGAGGTTTTTATTACATAATGAAAAGCGAACAGTGAACAGGTAAAATGAACCGCCTTTAAGGCATCACATCATTGTTAATTATACCAAAAATTATCAGTAATGAAATTAAATTTGGTGCTTTATGCGTGCAAAGAATGAATTTGGAATAATGGAACGTGTTATGATTTCTATTTTTCGAGTGTGAAGTTAAACCTTCAGGTACTCTGTTCGTTTTCTGACTTTGTCTTTCGATTGTCACCACACCCGTGATAATGCCGCCTAAGAATAAACAAGGTGTCGAAGATTCTGGATACGTGGATGTACGTGAAGGAGCTCACATGTTTTGGTGGATTCACTGCTACAGAGGAGAAGATTATAAATCTAAACCTCTGATAATGTGGTTACAGGTGATGTTTTCTTATCGTACCAAAAAAACAATATACTGCAACTAAAGTTAGCGGAAAATGACACAAAAACAGTAACCGGTAACTCGCTGTTTCGAACATTCGAAGATCAAGAAATGACACGCATTTTAGTTTCGTTGCAAATTGAATCTTTCAATCCTAATGGGTTTAAGACTATAGCATTTCACATGATGAAATAACGATCGTTGAAAAACTTTCGCGCATTCCGAATCATCGAAACGAAGAGTTACAGGCCCAAGTTTTGTTTGACCATTCAGTAAAATGAATTACTTCATTGGTGACTCGTGGCTTCATTTCTTTGGGTTTAGGGTGGTCCAGGAAATGGTTCAAGTGGAATGGGTAACTTTTGGGAAATAGGACCAGTATACACAAACTTGGAGCCCAGAAAGTATACATGGGTAAAATATCGACTTTCCTAGTTGATTGGAATAAAACTATTTTATCAGCAATATAATTGAAGGGCTCGTGTCAGTAACCAGTCAGCTCCACTTTGTCGAAAATCTTTGTTTTTTTTTCAATAAATACAATTATTTTAAAATTCTGCGTTATTTGTAGCAATAAACAGGTTAATTTGATGCTCAAATCGCGAGATTATCATAAATGCATATCACAATCACAACCACAATCAAAACAATCACTGCTGGGTGCATAATCCAAGTTAGCTTCACAACTGTGTAGAAAAATATAGCTGACTAGTCACTGCCCCGAGCTCTTCAATTCAGAATGTGATAAACGATGAGCGTAATTGGTTACAATAGGTAGACAAAGCCAACATCTTGTTCGTGGATCAACCCGTGGGATCAGGTTACAGTTATGTCGATTCAACCAACCAAGTAGCTCAAAACAATGATCAAGTTGCACAAGATTTGGTGTCATTTCTTGTAAAGTTTTTAGCGAACCATAAGTATTTCCAGGTACATTACTATTACAAATTTTCATGTATAGATTAAACACGTGTTATACAGGATAAAAAAATCAGTTTTGTTCACACTCATTTTTTGTTCCAGAAAGTACCATTTTACATGTTTGCAACGTTCAGTGGTGGAAAGAACACAGTAAAGTCTGCGTTACTTTTGCAAGAAGTACGACACGGTGTACACAAGAGGCCCTCGATTAATGCGAGGGCCTTTACGACATTTTTGCATAAATATAGTATTAATGTGTAAACTAACAACATTTAGGCTTTGAAAAATGAACTATTAACATTACATGGCATACACCAAAATGTTAATAAAATTATTACTTTCGTTTCAGTTCATTAAAGACCACAAAATAAACTGTAACTTCAAAGGAATTGCTTTAATCGGAACATGGATATCGCCATTAGATTATATCACCTCTTGGGCACCTTATTTATATAATTTTGTAAGTCTTTTGTAAATATGTGTTTTGTGATTTTGAATTGCAATGTAACTCTTTTTGTAAAAGTCTTTGGTAGATGAACTGGGAATGTCCAAAATCGAGAAAGCAGCAGATAAATGCCAAAAAGCTTTTGAGGATAACAAATTTGAATCAGCCATCAAAGAATTATACCAAACGGAAAAAGCAATAACTTCTGTAAATATCAATATATTTATTTCTATAAATACATAATTTCATATTCAAAAAAGTTGCAAATAACGATATTCGCAAATCAGCCATTAACGATACAGTATGCAGCATTGTAGCGAGAAAATTGTTCAATTAATGACTGATCAGTACTTTTCTTATAAGTGACAAACCGCCTGTGGCGCTAGTGGTGACTAGTGCTGGCATGTGTAACCGATCGTTGTGCTGATTGTGATAAAAATGAACTGTTTTTTTTTTATGACAAGCCAATAGGTTAGGTAAGCCCGTTTCCACCGAGGACTAAGCTAATCTATTGTAATAACCTGCCATCATAAACTCAAATTAAATCACATAACGATCGATCACACATGCCAGCAAAAAATTATTTGGGAAAAATTATTAATTATGATTTCAAGTGTATTTTTTTTTGTCAAATATCAAAATGCTTATTTCAGTTCACCAATTCTGTTGCATTCCACAACGTTTTGAAGACAGTTAGTTTGGATGATGTTATAAAGCGCATTAACATACCAAAACCAATAAGAACTAACTACCAGCTTGGTAATTTTCATATACTTGTTAAAATCATTTACAAACCTCAAACCATAATGCTTAATCTCTTGTTATATCTTTTATATTATCTTCACTTGTGAGTGAGTGAGCTGAGAATTGAACGTATACTGCCATCTACAATCGTTTATGAGAATATACTGTACAATATAGTCCAATGTACCAAATAAACGCGTAAACACAAGTCTTTCGCACGATTCAAAAACCGCATAAGTCCAAGCATATGAAAAGAAATAATTCGAAAATTGCAGAAATCAAAAATGGAATTACTTAAAACTCGCATAAATAAAATATCGAATTCAACGATTCAATTTGATTTCGCATTAATCAAAATTAGCATAAATGAAAACGTGCAGAAATCAAAAATAGAGTTATTCAAAACACGCATAAATTGAACATCAAAATTACTCAAAGATTGAATGCGTTTCAATTAGCATAAATCGAATGTCGCATAAATCCAAACATGCAAAAACCGAAAATGTATTTTTTTTCTCATTATGTATGTACATACAGTATATATGTATATGGCAGTAATCTATATAAAGAGATGCTTAAAGAGAATTTTTAATGTACTTATTAATGATATTTTTCCCGAATTCCATTTTTATAATTTGTTTAGGTCCAATATTTCTCCGTCATGTGATCACAATTCGAAGCGTATCATTGAACGACTTCATGAATGGACCAATAAAAAAAAAATTGAACATCCCGGATAATGTTACTTGGGGAAGTAGGAATTTTTTTCCAGTTTATAATTTTTTCGAAGTTTATTTTAAAAATGACCATGCTCTACGATAAAAATGTTTCTTTGCCCCTAGGTCAATCGGGTTATGTCTTTAATGCTCTTTTCAAAGAATTTCTCGAACCTGAGGTGGACACAGGTTATTAATTAATAGATCATATTTGTATCTGTAAATACAGCAGTACAAAATTGATGTCAAATAAAATTTTTGTTTTGTGTTGTAGTTGACGATCTTTTAAAGCATAAAAACTTCCAAGTGATTGTGATTAATGGACAAGTGGACATGATGGCCAACATATTAGGTAAACAACATCCTTATATACTGTAAAACACAAATTTGTAAAATAAACAACTATA
>JAQIWH010001395.1:0-32134 GCA_034695005.1 Cryptops parisi | reverse complement strand
ATTTCTTCGAAGAAAAAGAAAAGAAACAGAAAAGAAGTCGGCGAAAAAATGAGGTTCTTTTGGCCCCCTCGTTACGTGAAGGAGAATAAAAAATTTATGACTTGCGTTTTAAACTTTCATCTAATCGAAATCGTGCTCTGGTGAATAGAAAGCGAATCAAAGAAGTAGGCGCCATAGAGAATGAAAGAGAATAACTACCAATTTATTCCTTGAAAAGAGATCTAATGACATCAAATCAAGTCTGAAAAAGTTTTTTTTGCACGTCTCTAAAAAGAGATGTCGTACAAGTGAAATTGTTCTTCTTTCTTAAGTTGGTGTAAACACTATTTTCTATGATGTTGCAAAGTTAATGATGAAAAAAATATTTTATACAGGGTGTCTCAAAAGTCTAACCTCATAGGATATGTATTAAGATATGAATAAAATGTTGGATAAGGTATGAATGTGTAGGTTACAGTGTGTAAAAGTTACAGAAGTTAGGTTACAGAGTGTAGTCTTGCGTTGTACGCGTTCTAAATTTTAATGGATACCAATTTGAACATGTCTTGTAACCGATAGACAAATAAATAAAAAACTGAATAATTTCTAGAGAATTTCTTTTTAACCTCTATCATTTAACTTACTCTAAAGTTGAAATGGTTCAACATGTGAGCTATTTTCTTGGTAGGTTCCCGATGACCTACAGAGCTGAAATTTTAAACATAAGTTGTGTTTATGAAATATTTTGCATTTTCAAATTTAAACGGATTAATGTCCGGTCAATTCTGAGATTTTGTCACACGAAGAGTCCATTTTCCTCGAAAGGTGTTTGCTGACGATATAAATACATTTTAAGCCAAAAAAAGCATTTGGCTTTGTGCAAAAATGCTTTTTGGCTTAAAAAAAAGCATTTTTGCACAAAGCCAAATGCTTTTTTTCTATATACTTGTAGTTTAACACTACAAGTATATAGAAAACTTAGCCTATTTAGGTACTACCTCATTAGGTGAGGTAGTCATTCATTGTTGAGCGTGTAAAACCGATCTATCCGAATAAACACTTAAAATATTTCAGCCCAAAATATATTTTCACGTGTTTAAGTAATTACAAGATTGTAAAGGAGGTTTTTTGTATACTTTGAGTATAATATCAAAATTTTGGGACACGCTGTATATTATTATGGATAACTATACATGACTCTAACGAAATTTTTCTGCAAAGCGCTGTTTCGACAGTCTATTTCTAGCAGCCAAATTTTGATTAAAGAGGTAAAACTGTACTTAACATGTGTAATACGATGACCGATTCAAGATAGGTGTAGGTAACCATTAGATGAAATTAACTTTGAATTGAGGACGTGGAAGTTCAGAGGAAGAAAGAGAAGAAAGAAGAAAAAAACACAATTCGTGGTAGGTTACAAATTGCGTTTCTTCCGTATATTTAGGCCAGTGTTGTGAAAGAACCGGGGATCCGAGCCAAATTCCATTACCGCAGAATGAGAAACTCTAAAATGGGACCACTAAATAGGACATCCAATGGCTATCACTGTGTCCTCAAATTCCATTTCAAGAACAAGAAAAATTCCCCAATGTCCTCTCGAATTAGTTCAAGCTGAAACTTCGCTTTGTTGATTTCACTGGTTTCACTAACGTTTTAATCAAACGCAGTGTTACCAAAACTAGATTGGACACTGTCAACCCTGCAAACATTTCTGTTGTAATACAATAATGATTTTATTTTTGCTGACGTGCAAAACTTTGTTTATTGTAATAATGACTAAAGTAATGAAACAAGCACATTAAAAACGCTTTTAAGAATACCGGTACGCTTCATATAGTTTTGCTTTATGCGAATTTAGATTTATGCAATGTTTGAAAAATTCTATATTTATGAGCTTTGTGTTACTCAATTTTCGATTTCTGCAATTTTTTATTCGATTTGTGCAATTTTTTGTTTTTTACATTGGACATGCGATTTTCGATTTATGCAGTTCACACTTCATGCAATTTTTGGTACATTGGACTATACAGACCTATATTACCATAAACACATGGATGGCAGTACACCTTCAATTTCCGGCTCACTCACTAATGAAGCTAACTCACAAATGAACAAACAATGAACAAATGACAAATGAACAAACTCACAAATGAAGCTAATACAAAGCGTATAAAAAGGTCGAATCTTATTCCATACAAAATTCGATTTGCTAATATACATGTACAGGATGTCCACAGTGACACTCCAATATTTTAAGCAGATCAATTTTGAAATTTCATGGTGGACACCGAATACAATGGTAGAATTTCAAATAAAAATCCAGACTTATTTCGGTGAGGTTATTTAAAATCTCTTAACCGGAACGTGGTCATCGTCTATATTTTTGTCAGTCACTTTAGAGTCAAGGGACCTTTTCTCGTTTTCTCGAGGGAGGTTAGCTTTCAAGTACAACAGCCAAGTTTTATCTGGTGATAAGTCCTAATCTGCTGACAAGTATGAGCCACAATTTTCACGGCAGGAACAATGGTCGTAAATCTCTCAAGCGTTTCACGAGTCGACATTCTTTACGGGGCCATAGATTACTCACCACGATGGGTGCTATTCTCAACTGGGTTCGAGGATAAAACCTCTCAATTCCGTCTCATTGCTGCTGAAATGATCGGCAACCGTCAAGAGACAAATTCACGCGAGATGAAAAATGGAAGCCTTTTTTTTATCATTAATATTTCATACATATTCTTCTTAACACCTATCTAGTGTCTGAGAATTCATTCATTTGTTGCCACACCACTGCACTTCAAAAAAAGGTGATGTAACATTTTATCGAGTGAAGAAAAAACAGGTAGACTGACCCAATGTTGAACATGATATAATGTTGTCATAGTAGCTAACCATGTCATCTAATTTTCGATTAACAAATATGCAACGTTGATTTAATATTGTTACCGCAAATATTTAACAGTTCACTCACTAAAGATTATTTAACATTTCACATGTTTTTTACAAGAAATAGTTATGTCAAGTATAACGTTGGGTTGTCGACTTCCACAATATAACAATAAATTTTAAAAAATCGAAGGGTAATATAATGATAAGCCACACAATTTCCAAAAATCACATTTTTACATTAAACTATCCCTCAGTACTGTTTTTGGCTTGGTACTTTACCACTTTTTAGATTTTCCAGAAAATGGCAGCATAATATGGAAACTCATCTTGTTACTCAGCGTGGTACTCTATGGAGTTTTTCACCAGAAAAACAATTCTTTTAAATAATTTTAAAAATGTGGCTTATCATTCGAAGCTCATCAACTTTCTTTAATTATATTTCACGCAACATATAAAATTATCCCTTTCTACCATTATTTTAAAACATAATTTTTTGGCATTAAACTATTACATCATTTTTAACCCACATAAACCTAAAGTTTAGATTTTTTAAAATGTAAAAAATTTTATTTCACGATTTCTTTATAAAAGAAATATTCTTCGACATAATGGACCCTCATAATTTGAATGAAGTCTACCGTAAACTGCAACATGACTCCGTTCAACGATTCTCGAATCGTGGTGCACAGGCTTTACAAAGACAAATAAAAACTATCGAGTTGAATGAAAAAGAAGAAAAAACCTACAAAAAAAAAAGTTTGCACGAAAAAGAAAAAACTATGAGACAGGAACTTTGGTATTCGTCTGCTCGACTGCCCTCTCCGAGGCAACTGGTGCCAACATCCGGTGTCTCTTACTACTTCTTTTTGATCCAAGTGCTCCATCAGCTGTTGCATCTTCTAACCATGAAAAAGACAGGACTGTACAAAAAACCTCACGCCGTTACTATTACCACCCATACACAAAGCTCACAAAAAAAAATCATTCTGTCAGAACGTGAAAGAACTACAAATATATACACGTATATAAAATATATATATATATAGACACACACCCGCAGAACATATCGGTTGGTGAGAGAACCATTGATGAGGGTCATACCAATGTTGAATGGAAATGACGGAAGAAACGAAAAGAAATCACAAAACCAGAATAGCAAATAAAGGGTACAAATCAAGGAAGGATGAAAATGTAACTTTTTTGGTTAGTAAGTGCTGTAATTTAAAAAAGTGGATAAAAATTTGACGTTGATAGGTTATATCGTTCATAAAGTCATAAAAGTATTTGACAAAGTTTAATGATTTAGGGAAGTTCTTAGAAAGTTAAAGATGAGCGTTAAAAAGAAAACAAGTGACTTACATTAAAAATGCCATTTATAGTTTCGCTTTATATAAATTTTAATTTATGAAAAATTTAATTTATGCAAATCTAGTTTAATGGAATCTTTGAGTAATGTGATATTTAATTTATTCCAGTTTTGAGTAATTCCATTTTTGATTTCTGCAATTTTCGATTCAATTTGTGCGTTTTGACCTACAGTAGACTGAGGTTTTTATTTATGCGGTTCTTATTTTATTGATTTGTTATACAGTATATTCTTATAAACACCTATAGATGACACTACATGTTCAACTACTAACAGTATATTGTAGTATATCAACAGTATATTCTACTAAAAGTAAATTATGCAGTAAAAACTTTAAAATTTGGTATACAAAAGAAAAAACCCATTCTGTATTCTTCCATTTTGTTATGTGCAACAAAACATGTTTCATTGAGCTGTGTTTTTTTAGAAAAGAAACAACACAAATACCAGAACTGTGCGACTATATTTTTCAGAGCAAAAAAAAATTACTTTCTCGACCTTGTTCTTCTTAAAGTGTGGCAATATTTCATCGTCCGCCGTCGGACAACTTTAATTCGTTAAAAGCATTGTCACCATTTCAGCCTCAAGAGGACCGATTACATTATTTATTCGGTTGCACTTTTCGTGTTGAAAGCAACAAGCGAGTGGCCTACCTCTAAGAATTAACAACAGGATAGAAAATGATGACGAAGGAGATAAGCTCTTTGCATTACTGATAAAAGCATTTCTAAGAACATAAAAGGATACCAATATAAGTCAATATATGTTTATATACGTAGGCCTACTGTATATGCAGTATATATATACGTGTATATATACAGTGTATAATACATACCGTGTGGGCAAAAAAACTCACTACTTTTCAAATAATGATTTCCCATGAATCGTTTATGCTAGACAAAAATTTAAAACTACAACATGAAAGCTCAATTCAATATATTTTTTTATATAATTCAAAATACATAATTCAATGCTGTGGCTTGCATAGCTCGGTGACAATAGTCGAGCAAATAAAAAGTACCCTAAAATGTTTTGTAAAATTAAGTGCTTGTGCCGGTTTTTGTCTTAAGAAAGCTTTCAAGATGCGTAATAGCAACAGAACGTTTTTCCGGATCTGGTCTGTAAATCTACATTAATAAAGCCGGATGATATATGTATCACAAACTTGACCATCCCACCCTCCTTTTAGCACTCATTGTTTACTTTTTCACTGAACAGTTATGCACTGAACTCCCTTTATACTTGTAAAGTTTTTTTACAACTTTTTTGGGTACTTTTTATTTCGCACGTCCATTGCGGGCAAACTATGGAGACCATAACATAGAGTTATATATCATTAAAAAATACTAAATTGTGTTTTTATGTAACAGTTTTAGTTTTCGTCTAGCTTAAGCGGTTCATTGAGAAATCGCTATTGAAAAATTGGTGCCAGTTTTTTCGGTCCACCCTGTATACAATATACACATGATTTCCCTAAATTTATCTCATATATAGGTATATTGCAGAAGGCTACTTATTGTACAAAATAAAATATTAATTATGCTTCATTAAAATAATAGTCTTCATAATAATGTTAGAAATATACGTGTGTATACTGTATATACAGTGTATAATGTATACACACGTACACTGGCAAATTTATGGGAAAGGTGTAAAGGGTACAAACCCATTACAGAACACGTTTAATTTTTTAACATGTTCAATGATTTAATTAACATGTTTCATTGAAATAACGAGGTGAAACGCTGAAATTATGTATTTTTACGGATTAAACACAAAACACGCATTTGGAGCTTGATGTATCTAGAAAACAACGCAATTTTCAGACATATTTGTCACGAAATTTCATGTAAGCCCCTCCAAAAAATTCGGATCTGAATCCGCCACTGCGACAAATGCTGTATAATATTCCGTAAAGTTATGTCGAATATAGTTATATAGCACAAAGTTGCTTACTGCAAAAAATAAAACATTAATGTGCTGTATTAAAATAATAGCCGACATGGTGTTGGATATTAATTTGCACGGTTCTTTGTACAAACTTTTTGTATAGTAGTAATCTCTAAAAGTCACTGAAATATGCATCATCGTAAGTTTCATGACATTTGCTGGAAATTATTAACGTTGATGTATTGCTTAACACGCCATTGACGATCTGCTACACGTTATAAAACATGATCTTTGATCCTTTCAGAATGTTTATCTTCTAACAAAAAGTTAAGTGGAACTAATTCGTCTTTCACACACCTAGTTCCATCGTCGTCATTAGCCGTCATTGGAAACATCTGCCACGTTAATGATAGCGCAAATTTGAGGAATTCCTCTCAAATGGCCTTGTTTTTGTTTTTTGCAAAGCTGCCAACTGTGGATTGCTTGTGTCTGAATCAAATTCAACCATAAAATTAGAGAATTTAGAAACTCCAACTTCAATTTTGTACATTTACTTCTTTACTAAACGATGTTTAGTCATCATTAATCTAACTTAAAAAACAAACATTTCCATCACAATTGTAATTACATTTTAAATAAAACAACATTTATACGACAAACTAGCCGATGCAACCATACGAAGCACGGTGAATCCTCGCCATGGTTTTTGACAATTTGATGGTTTACTTGCAACTATGGCGTTATGTCATGTTCGAAAGCCTGAAAAAGCTGTAGCGACATGCTGTGTTAAGTTGGAAAACGTGAAACAGATGTAGCAATGCGCTGTGTTATGTTGGAAAGCCTGATAAAGCTGTAGCGCTGTGTTATGATGAAAAGCCTACATCCTTTACAAAAGCATACTATATAGTTCTTTTGCGCCCGGTGGGGACATTGGTGGTAGTTGTCTTCTTCGCAGCACCTCTTTGCGTCCTTTGCGTTTTTTCTGTGTTATGCAGAAAAACAATCCAAATTTTGACGACATTCATTGTGCTACTTGTCGAAAACTCAGTCATTGAAATCACCGTTAATGCTGATTTTCTCAGCATTCTCAAAACTGTTCGCAAGTTGTCTCATTCACAATAAGACAATTTGAATGTCCCTTCACATTCACAAAGCCCCCACTAACTTCTTCAATTTGCGAATTTTTCCTTTCCCCATTTTTTCCCAATTAATTTTAATGAAGTACATTGAAATACTTTTTAAGGATACGCTTTATATATAAATTAAATTTATATATAGACTATTTAGATTAATTCGATCTTTGAGGAATGTGATATTTGATTAATGCGAGTTTCGAGTAATTTCATTTTCGATTTCTGCAATTTTTGCTTTTCGCACAATTTTTGCTTTTTTGCTTTTGCTTTTGTTACACTGGACTTATGCGGTTTTAAATTTATGCGGTTCTTACTTTATAATTTTTGGTTTATTGGACTATGTGGTATATTATCATAAACGTCTATAGATGCCCGTATACGTTCAATTTCCAGCTCGCAAAGTTATTCACAAGTGAAGCTAATATAAAGGGTATAAAAAAGGCTACATAACTAAACAATATCATTGCAACCAACTAACCGATCAAATAAAAAAAGAATCAAAACGGATATTTTTTATCACAAAATATAATAAATTAAACCTTTAAAATTTAAACTTCATACAGTATAAAATTTAATTGTAAAATGTTAATAAATAAATAAATAAATAAATTAATAAACAAAATTTTAGTTCAATCAAGTCAAAATTGAAATAAAGCGAACATAAACTTTAAAGCACGTTAATTTTTTTTTCCAAACATTGACTAATTTTTAGACAGAATATCGTAGACAGTAAATACCCTTAGTCAAATATATAACCAAAAAAAACATCATTATGCGTCACACGAAAAGCATCATAATAATAATAATAATGTTATCATCGACTTTTTCCATTGTCTTAAAGTTTACAATTTTTGACGTCACTTCGAAAACTAGCTAGATTTTTTTCACTTACTATGTCAACTAAAGGTTTCACTTTGATAGAAAAGTTTTCGCCTTGTACTTATTAGTGTCATCTCTCGATGTCGGTTGATAATGACCGAGCTGAAGTTGTAAAAGATTCTGGTTCAAAAGATATAGCCTAAGGCAGCAAGAGCAAGGTTGCCCAAGCAACGACATGATTTTGTACTTTCTTATTGAAAATCAAAATAAACAACGGCAATTCTTATCTGTTCTTTTGTTCTGCACCAGAGCATGGCGTGAAAACAATTGCCCAACTTTGTGGCTTCTGCTTTTGCCATCTTTAAAAATTGAAGGTGAAAGTGGTTGATGTCATGTTGGTACCCTTGCGTACATCCTATATTTTGCACCCAACGTTCATTATGAACTAGATGGGTTTTCCGTGCAAAAGCACGGAACATCAAGACAATAGGTTTTGACGTTCTTTATTTCAATTCGCCGTCTATCGGGAAAAGTTGAGTTACTCCAGTGCCGATCAACTACTAACGCTTAGCTCTATCGACTACTCACGCATAGCTCTTTGTTTCTCCCGCACATTTGTTTCTCCCGCAATGCAATGCGCGACCGTCGGAAAGCGCGTGCGCAGTGCAAATACGCTTCAGGCTCATGCAACGCTAACTGGGGCGTCGCAAAGCTTTCTGAGAGCGTTAAAGAAAGTGCGTTTTATATAAAGAGATTGCGTCGTCGTCATTAATGCTACGTTAACAGTACTAGAGTACTGTACCGCTAGCATACCAATTACCAAGTATTACTGCAGTTTATTGAAATGGGCCAGTATATCAGTATAACAATACTCATTATCACACACCGAATCTTTAATTGAAGGGCTCGGAGCATAACCAGTCAGTTCCAATTTTTAAAATTTTGCAGTGTCCACAAAAAACTGTTTTGAACAGTAAAATATCCAAAAAAATTTAAATAAATCATTAAGTACGTACAGGTACAGATCACTTTGTTAATACAATTTGGCAAAAAATTACTATACTGGTAATATATTTAGTTTTAACAGTAAAAAATGTGAAATGGAGCAATCTGTTGTTTGTTCTAAAATCAGCACACAACAAATAATAAAGAGCTGCCGAACAGCTGTAAAGCTAACTTGGCTTATGCACCCAACAGTGACTGTCAGTGTTATCTATGATAATATCTCGTTATCTGAGCATCGTATTTTGCACAACACGACGCAGAATTTTGAAACAATTATATCCATTGAAAAGAAATTATTTTAGACAAAAAAAGTGGAGTTGACCGGTTATTCCCCCCGACCCCTTTAATTACTCTCACTAATTTTAAAGTCATATGATCAATTATGAATGTCCTCAATTCTACAAACCATTTTTACTGTGATGTTTCATTACGACTCATTTATTCATAAATTGCTTACAATGAATAAAAAAAAGACATTATCAAGGAATTGCATCCAGAAGTTCAACCAAACGTATACAATAGTACGGAAAACTATAAAAACAAATAATTTTTTACAAAAAACGAAATTTTCCATTGACATTTGTAAGATTCTTTTGACTCAACAGCATGCCATATTGTGATTTTAACATTTCGAATAAAATAAATTCATTTTTATGGTTGTCGCGCTAGGTTCATGAACGTCGTTTAACCATTTCTTAAGGTACGTCATTCCAACTCAAGAAAGTTCTAATGCTTTTTATAGTCTAATTCAAGAAAGTTCTAACGCTTTTAATAGTCCTTTTGAGCACTTTTATTTTGCAATTCTGTTTTTACCCATTCTTTCATAGCCTTAAAATGTGCAATCGGATAGTAAGTAGTTCATTATCAAAAGATATCTATTTTTAAGAAATAAATAATGACGTCAGATAATGAAAATTCAAATTGATCTTTGAACTATGCATGCTTTTAGAAAGGCTAAGACAGGTATATCGTAATTAACAATAACTAACAAAAGTGGTAAACACCAATGATCATGACTAATTTAGAAGAGAGATTATTTTTGTTTTCATTATGGAAAAGTAAATACAAGTATCAGCACTCAGCAGTTCCAGAGACTACCATTCTTAGACTTACAGTACTTGTATAGAAAATCTGCTATAACGAATAGACTACTTAGAGTTCATAAGATGCAATTTTACAATCAATTAATTTAAATTAGAAACTTTGAAAATACACACATCCATTTATCACACGTAATTGAGTGAAAAATTATTGGATCATGAAACAATTCTTTTTAAAAATGCGTGCGTTTCAATCACTTTTACTTATAAAAAAACTACAGTAGACCAATAAAAAATAAACCGACTTCCAAACATGAGAAGAAAATTGATATTTTTCTTTAAGCCCTATTAGTAGTTTAATGAAAATTTCCTTTCAAAATGATTTTTTTTATATAAAAAAGTCAGCATTTTTCATAACAACAAAATAGAAGTCTTTCATAACCAATTGAAAAACCTAGAAGCTCAAAATTAAATAACTGCAGACGTTGAAATTTTTAAATGACGCGTATTGAATGACACATACTGAATGACGATGCAACTTGAATACAGCAGAAATAAATGCATATTTATTTCAATAATAAATATTAAATTATTTTTATTTTTATGCTCTTTATATTAGCTTCACTGATGAGTTTGTGAGTGAATGAGCTGAGAATTGAACGTATACTGTAATGTTAAGTCGTTTATAAGAATATACTGTATAGACCAATGTACCAAAAGCGCATAAAACGACAACCGCATAAGTCTAATGTAATATAAATAAATTACCATCGAAAATTGCAAAAATCAATGTTGAAATTGTTCAACATGAATCAAATATCGAATTACTCACCAATCGCATAAATTTTGATTCGTATACAGTAAATCGAAATTCGTATATCAAAAATCAAAATAGAATTACTCAAAACACGCATAAATTTAATCTCCATAACTGAAAGGTTGATTAAAGTTTAATTTGCATGAAACATGCAGAAATACAAAATGAATTCTTTGCAATATTATGTACATACAGTATGCTACTTTATAAAATCATATAAACCTTAGCGTCGGTGTGTGATCGGCTTGTCATTGGCTTAAAAAACTGCATCGTCATATGACAAAGCATCACTCATCAAAAGTCTCCAAAAAACACTCAAACTCCGCCCCAAGGCGACCTCACAAAGAAAGTGTGTAATTTAAAGTGGTATACATGTTGTCGTAGAATTCATTACTACTACACGTAATCGCATGTTGCAAAGCATGCGATTACGTGTATTACGTTCATATTGCAAAGCAACATAAGATTTAATTTTATTTATTTTGAAACAGTCCAATGGTGTTACATCAAATCCAAAAAATGGAAACAATGGAACAATGGAAAAAGAAGACATCAACAAAAATCATGTGATTAAACAAAGTAACGTAACGCGTTTTGTTTTCATTAAATGAAAACAAAAAAACTTTCCAGTCCTTTTTAACGAGCTATTTACTAGTATATATGATATCAAACCATAAAGTGTAAACCAATGTTTAAAAATCATTTTTAATGTAGGCTTACTTGTTAGGCACATTTGTTTTTATTTATTAGGCACATTAGGCAATTTATTTTTGATTTTTGCAACTTTCGATTCAATTAATGTTATTTTTGTTACATTAATCTAATGCGGTTTTCACTTTATGCGATTTTCGATAAATTGAATTATACAGAAGGCCTATATATCTCATGAACGCCTGGCAGTAAACGTTCAATTCCCAGCTCACTCACAAACCCACAAGTGAAGCTAATATAAAGCGAATAAAAATAAACAGAATAAAGTTGTGGTTCTTTTCAAATTGTTCAAAGACACTTTCAAACTTTATATTTGTGAAGTCATCGATAGAAACAGCGACGACTGCAGCTTAAACTTATCGTACTGATGGAAAAACATTATTTGTTTGAAAATCAAGAAGTTCGGAACGTATATATAAAAAAAAGAACTGGTTAGTTAATCTTAGCTCTTTATCAACTTCAGCAGCATAAGCCGCCATTCTGTGTAAACTTTCTCTATTTTATAGCACAAGACCAGTTTACTTCTTCATCTTCTTTTTCTTTCGTCTCAAGCATTTCCTTCTCAAAACTGTTAGTCTTGCAATTACAAAAAAAGCGTTTTTCTTAGCAAACCAAAATAAATGGAAGGATTTAGTGTGTCGACCGCGATGAATTAAAGAAAGGACTTAGTCCAAGATGGATGGCTTAGGTTGCCATACGTATAATGGATGTCATGCTTTGAGGACAAATAACCGAGATTTAATTCCTCATTTTCGGGCTTTTCTATTAAGTTTTTTTTCTTTCATTTTATAGGCTTTAGTAGCGATGCGTTAAAATTAATTAAAGAAAATTGTGCAATTGCAATAGTGGAAAAAGTGGAAAAAATAATAATAAAACTCTCCATTTAATTCACTGTAATTCCAAAATCGATTAAAGCACATGAATGATGAAGTCGGTCGTTATTATAGCTTTAAAAAGATAAAAGGATTAAACTTTTCCAAAACTTTTTTTAAGTACACATAACTACTTGTATATACTGTATGGTTGCTAAAATTTAAAATAATCACTCGAAACAACTGCAATGATCCGTAACTATCGCAGTGAGGCTAAGTTTTAACTTATGTTCTTGTGGATTATACCTACGCATCACAAAATTTAAATATTTAATAAATTGATTATTAAATACAACATAATTTCTAGATTGTAGTTGATAATACATGTGTATCACACACATAGGTTACGAATTTAAAACGTCTCTCAAATACTGAATGTACAAGTCGCATTGTGTCGACTTTTACACGCCAAATACAGTTAATCCACAAATTATCTTGATCTTGTCATATTGATGAAACAAAACTTTCAGTTTGCTTGGTTTCAAAAACAAGCAGGATGAAACAAAGTTACAAAGTTAAATACAACACAGTTATTTATGGATGAAAATCTTAAACTTTCAGCAATCTAAAACTTCAAAATAGTCTTGAATAAAAACATAATTTGCATTTTCGCGTAAACAAGTGCAAACCATTTTGATAATGAGGAATGGGACGAAAAACATGTGGGTTTGAAAATCTGTTGTCGACATTGGTGTTGATCTGTACTAAGGCGTCAGGTAACGACATGCTTTAAATGCAACGTCCGATCTCACAAGAGATAACAGGTTCAATTGATGTTGATGCTGATGTTGTTGTTGTTGAAGATATGCGTATGCGCCATGGTTGACTCGTGAAGCAAATAATTTGTTGATGTTTACAAGAAATGAAAAATGAATAGAAATCGTCTCATTGCAATAACAGCAGATTCAGTGAAGGGCGTTATTCATGTGTTAATTTAATCATACTTATAAGATACACTACTACGTAACTAGTTACTAGTTACGTAGATACTAAGTAACTTTGTTTCGTAGTAACAATATTTGGTAAACTAGGAGTTTACGGGTCAAAATAGCGGTAATACATGTACAGTGATAGGTATAGAGCCAACGTTTAATTATTTATAAATAAAAAAACGTCAATAAATTTCAATTATTTTTTATTGCTTTTTGTTTGTACTTGGTTATGGGGAGGAGTTAAGTTAAAGATTACGAGTATGCGTTTATTTTTAAAGAGTTAGGTTAGGAATTACGGAACTGAAACACCGCCATTTTGCTCCATAAACTCCTAGATAACCCAATATTTCACATATAACGGTAGATATTTACAGATATTAACAACCCACAATTGTTTCCTTAGTGATGTACGTTTCACGTAATTTTACAAACTCGGAAATGGCATATAAAAAAAATTTGGCTTTGCATGTGCTTATTTTCACCCTAACACGTAATGCAAATCTTAACTTCACTTACATGATTGATGCTGCTAAGATGAATTCTGCATGACGAAATACGTTAAATTGTTTCAATCACTTTGATATGTTAGTTGACTTCACTTGAAGAAAAGCCTTAGTCAATTTAACATCAACAACTAACTATTGGTCACTTAACTTTTAACTATAAAGAAAGAGATCTGGTCAATTTACCACTAGGGGGGGAAGCAGATTATCTGTTATTGTCAAATACAAAATAAACTCTTTGTCACGTAAGATGTCACGTAGTTAAAAAAACTTCAAACATAGACAAATTATATATGAATTTGTATATGTATTCGATACTCTTTCAATAAATCTTTTTGAAAAAACGTTCACATAATCTTTGCCCTTTGAAAAATTTTAATAAATCTTTTTGTAAATACCTTTATATACCTTAATAAATTTAAAATATTTTTTTCAATAAACGTTTTGCACCGTTATTAATTTTAAACACCAATAATGCAATCTTAACTTCGTACATACTCCTCCTCTATCTTTACTATATTATTCCTATAGCAAAAATCAACTTCAAATACGTGTAAGAGCAAATTTCTTTCACCATTTCAAATAACTCGACTGAACAAGTTTAAACACCAATTCTGTAATTTTTAGTTGCATATTATCTTACGTCACTGAATTGTGCTAAAAAATTAAAATCAAATTTGTTGCTTTTCATTTCTGTTCCAATAATATTCATTGACTGTCGATTATGCATAAAATGTTTAGCATTTAGGCTGAAGTTGAAAAGAGAAAATAAGTATTCTATTCAGCTTAATAGTTCAACTTTGCTATCAAACGTTTTATCTGAAACCTAATTTTATTTACCAAAACGAAACAAAAAAGAACATGAACACATTAAATTCTTATGAAGCAATGAAAGTGTTAATTCAAAATTAACTCATTTTACGATCTATAATGCATAAGTTTGTTCAACTAGATAGAAACACACAATGTAAAAATCCTAGTTTTTTCTTTTACAACAAAAACAACAAGACCAACAAAAAACAAAGTTTCAGTTGTTTTGTTCTTCTTCAGCAACAACACGACAAAAAACAACAACAAGAGCAATAAAAAACCAAGTTTCAGTTGTTTTGTTCTTCGTCACGAGCAATTTGATACTGATAGATTAGAAAGAAAGTATGAAAAGTTAAAGAAAAAAAAAGTTCGGGGTGAAAAGAAAACAAAGAATAAGAAAGTAGTAAGATAGTAGACTGTCGACAAAAAAGTGAGACGACACTTCCGGTATTTTCCTTGGAGACAACCTTTTTCTTTCTCAGTCACCGCAACATTGATACAGTCACTTAATCATTCTATAAATCGCCACTTGGGAAATATGATTGCTGCCGAGTAAACGTAATAACCGAATAGATTCATTAAAAGAACCGTATAATTAGAAGAAACAGAATAATTCCGCCACCAAAATTATGCCGTTTTTACGCAAACAAGAAACGAAGAGACACAAAAAACTAATGAAGCGAAAAAAAGTGACAGAAAAAATGAAGTCATCTGAAAGGATAAAATTAGAGTCGTTTTCTCCATAAAGAATTCATTACTTTCTTCAAACAGATGAACTGTGACAAATCTGACGTACGTGCTTGACAATAAATTCGTTTCTAAGTAGGTTTGGCATTAGCTAATTCTGGCAACTTTCCAGAAGTGGAACATAATATTAGAGTTTATTTAATTTTGAAACATCAGAATCATCAAGTAAAATGATAGTTAATATCAAGCATACAAAAAAAAATCACAATTCAATAAAAAAAAAACAACTCATAAAATAACAATAAAAAAATGTACCCCCCCCCCCCCAAAAAAAAAACCAAAAAAAACCGTCATTTTTTAAAAAGTTGAATTACTTGTATATGCATGAATGAAATTTTTTTTTATCTTAAACAAAATAATATTTATACAAACAGTGATAATGATAATTGAAGGGTCTGGTGTAAAAAAGTGTATGGTTAGTAATTTCGAGGAAACGAGTTTGAAAATCTGAACTTGAGAGAAAGGGGCTCTGTTGTCTGTGGGCCTCTTTGCACTATTATCTTTGCACACGTTGTTTTGCTCAAAATTATTTATCAAGATTGTAAACTTTTATTTGATACATTCAAAAATGCTTCTAAGTCATTTGTGATAAAAATGTTACTTGACACCCTTTTACACCAGGTCCTTAAATTATATAGACAATTTTGTACGCTTGTTAGTAAGCATGTTTGTTTAGATTGAACTGAAGAGCCCGTTAATCGATTTGAGAAAAAAATAACTTGACATTTTACACGGGCGTTTGTTATGGTAAACCATGTTGATGTCAATGTTGTGCTGGTTGATCGGTAGGCTATTCTAAAAACAAGCAAAACATTAAATAATTTACAATGAAATAAAAATTAACTAATGAGTTGAGCATCGGACTGTTAATAAGAGCTGGGATTCAAATCTGAGAACTGCTAGTGTGATAAATTTTACAATTAAAGTTGTTTACGATTGTTTTACCTTAACAATCATAATTTAAACAGGTAAGCTAACCAAAAAATAATCAAAACACAATAAATAAAAATGAAAAACAAGCCTACTTTTGGCTGACCGGGTAGAATTCAAAATAAAAAACACTCGCTAACGTTTAATAGGAACGCAAAACGTTAGCGAGTGTTTTTTATTTTGAATTCTACCCGGTCAGCCAAAGGTAGGCTTGTTTTTTGTTTTCATTTATTGTGTTTTGATTATTTTTTAGGTTAGGTTACCTGTTTAAATTATGCTAGTGTAATGATAATAAAAAGGTGGTTTTCGAAATTTTCAAACGTATAATGTTAAACGCCAATTTTTAAGGCCAAACTGAATAAAAAACAAACACGGTTTTTCGCTGCATTTCTTATCCATCACGTTTCACAAAAACCAACAGTATGGCGCCATATTTTGTCTTCAGACGTTGATTTAAAATGCAGTAACTCAGTCAGTTTCTGACAATTACATTCCCTTCTTCCATAAACTGACTTCACATCGTTTTTTTGATGTTTCTGTTGTCACTGGAAAAACAGACCAGCGAGCTCTTTCCCAGATAAATCGATATTTTTCAAAGCAATCATTAGCTTGTTTTACGATTTTGAGTTCCAGGTTTTACTAGAAGCTTTCAAAATTTTTTAGTGATATTTTTATATAGCTAAATCTCACTTATCTTACTATGCATAGTGTTCTATTGGTAAAAGTTACATACATTATATTATTACTGATATTTATTTATGTATTCTGATACCCGAATACTTGCCATCTATAGAAAAACAACCAAAACAATAGAAAGTGCAATTGCAATCTAGTTATTCCATTTAAACTTATAAATACGATTTTTATAAAAACAAACGGATGTTTTTGACATAAAGTTTTATTTAAAAAACAATACCAAATTCTACGAATAAAATGCTAAAATAAATTAGTACAAAAACCGATTATGCTTTAAGATACATGTAGTGGTTTTTGGATTTATTCCTAATTTTAATAGCAAAACAAGAAATCATAAAAGTTAAAAACAATATTTGGAAAAATGAAATTTGGGGCAAAGCTGTAGTTGAGTTTTCTTGTTGAGTTTTGCCAACAGAGGAAATTGCCAACTTTAATAGTAAGTGACAAGAGAAAAGTATCTAGCTGGCAACCAATGGCAAAAAAAACAGTCTGTTTGACTGTCTCGTCTGAAAATTCCATTGCCGAATTTTTTTTCTTATTTTCTTTTCGCAAGGAAACTGCTTCGAAAGCCCAACTTCCTGTCTTATGGAAGCCAAAAAACTGTTCAGGAACCAAATATCGACCTATGCTTTTCACTTGGGTTCACCAAATAAAGTAAAAAAAAAAAAATTGGTTCTGAAATTATCCTCTTCGTACTCTATATTATGAAATATATATATACTGTATAAAAGAACAAAAATAATGCGGGCCCCTCATACTATACTTTCAGCCAAAAAATATTTTTGTCCGGATAAAGACTGTTCGACTCAGGATGTTTTCTTATGACATAAAATATAGGAAAAAAAATAGCAAAGTTTGTATTTTTAGCTGAATGAGGTTATGGCTAGAAAATCAACTCCAACCTTTTTTATAACAGTTTATAAAAAAAACTTTAGCTTCTGAGGGTTCATATTGAAAAAGTATATCAATTTTTAAACTCAATGCTAAATATAAAAAGTACTGAAATGTTAATAATTTTACACCCACATAAATAATGAAAGTTTCATAACGCTTGCTTTTTTGTATAATTTATTACAAAAGTTTGATCAACTATGTCTAAAAAGATATAGTTTGCATTTAGGCCTACTCTATAAATAAAGTATGTAATTGACGGTTTTAAAAATTGTACACAAAAACTATGGCATATAACGTTTGTCATACTGGTTATTACTTGAAGGCATATTGCCAGTGATATTCGTGAGACGAAGACAAATCTATCGCCACCTCATTAATCAAAATTTATCAAGTAGTTTAGTCTTTGTGTGGAGCTAAAAAAAAAATGGACATATACACATGAAAACATAAAAAATAAATACATACACCCTAACAAAGCAAATTCTGTGTAAATAGCCTGTAAAATTGTATACTGTATTTTGAAATCTTCTCGTCAAACTACATTTTGATACCCGACACATAAAGTATGGATAACTGTTTTTACGTTTTGTCAGTATGGCATTATCGTCCGCCATATTGTTTTTTTTCAATGACGCCATATACACATGTGAGACTAAGACATATCCATCGATACGTTATTCATCAAAATTCATGGAGCCGTTTAGCCTGTAGGAGGGACTAAAAATTAATGCATATATGGCATGTAGCGCTAAAAAGTACTAAATTTTCGCTCCATGATTTCTTTTAACAAAAGTTTTTAATGTTAAAACACGGCAGTTTTGTTTAATTTATAATCCAGCATTAAAATCAGCAAAATTAAAATTTATACCTTGCGAGTAAACAGAAATCATAACCTATAAACAAAAATTCACCTTTCGTTTTATTGAGCATTATACGAATGTTTGCGTTGGTGGAAGATTGGTGTTCTCATTTATTCGATGGTGTAACTTTAATGACGACTAAAAAATCGGCTGTTAAATCGTTCAGTGTGAAATCAAGTCGGTTATAAACAGGGATTCGACTCGCTACGCCATCTGACCATAACCTTCACCTCACGGATTACACTCACGCATCGCAGAAAAGCCGACCTGGATCATTAATCATCAAATTCACTGCCTACTATACCGTTGCTAGTTTTATTTACTTCAAATATAAATCTGAATGTTATTTATAAAGAGTAGATTGAAAAGATGCTACCACCTTATAGACAAAACCACAACATGTAAATTTTATTCTGCTTCAAACTAAAGAGTTTATTGTGTTTCAAACTAAAAAGTTTATTTTGTTTCAGTCCACTTATGCCACGTGTGCGAGGTTGAAGAAGTGTATTAGTGTTTTATTTGAAAAGTGTTTTATTTACAGTAATAACATGTACACCCTAAAACATAACCCGCTTTTTTACGCAGTCGGGTGAAAATAGCTAATGTCTTTCAAGATGCAACACATTTTTTTGGACTAAACTTGAATAAAACTTTACAAATTACAACAAAATTAGCTATATACTAATTTAAAAAAAAACTCAACGATTTTAGGTACTGCATATTAATATTAATTTGTTTAAGAACAATCACACGTCAATAATTAAAAAAAAAATTAGAAAACTAATTTTTACTAAACCCGAATATGGTTTTTTAAAACAACAGTCGTGCCTCTAAATATTCAAGTACATATACTGTATTTTTGTATAGTTTAAAAACAAATACACGGTTTTATAACAAAAATAGTGTGTAGTTTAGAGCTTCCTCGTTCACTATACCATAACGAAAAATTCAATCTCGGGGGTCATTTGATTTTAGGACTGTAAGACACCTAGGTAAAGGAAATTTTTAGTCATTCTAGAATCGAGTGAAGGTAGCGACTCTACCTTTTGATCTGGTTTTTTCTTCATTCCTCAGTGTCTGCCTGTTCGAGTTTTAGAGAACAACGATGAATCACTTTAAAACGACACTCCCATCATCCCTACTATGAACGTCATCCATCAACCGATTTCTAGTGCTAAAAATGAAATTCCGACATCTGTGAAGCCACCTCTGAAAATCCACTGGCAGCTTCAATCTGTTAAAGAACTCCAAACGCAGGCTGCTACCAATGCTAGCTTTTCACCATTTGGCGAAGTGTAAAAAAAAATAAAGTCATAAAGTTTTCATAAAAGGGGACATCGATAGCGCACATTCTTTCTCCTTACGACTCCAATTCGAACTTGTTATCAAGTGAAGCAGAAGGAACGAGTTTGATCAACTTCAAACGCGACGGGGGTTGATGACATGTCAAATGTTTCTACTCAAATGATCATACGGTTCAAAACACGAAATTGAGAAAAACCAGATATCGATTCGTGTACCTCCATCCTCGATTTAACTTATCGACTATTTTAATATATGACCTTCACATACTATAATAAAACAAAACGAGCGTGCCACACTATTTCAGTAAAGTGGATACAAAAAAATTGATTCAATATCGACTTGTATTCCATCCAAGAAAGATGACGGAATTTAATTTTTACTCACCAACTCTGCGTATGCTAAATCAAATATTCAAATTCTTGTTTTTTGCTGATTTTTCTACTTTGTAATATTAAAAAAAACTACCCGTCGCTAAAAATGAGTTAACTAAATGTCATTGCTAGTGTTGCGTTTTAATAGTCCTTCTACCAGCTCAAGTGTTGCAATAACACTCGTGAAACAAAAAATTTATCTCACAGACAAGGCTGTTTAAAATGTCGCCACAACTATCCAAAGTGTGGTTAAAGCGTGTATGTGTAAACGAATAGCTCATGAAAAAGGTAGACAACAACTGTGACGACCCATTTCGTGGTCATCGCAGCGTTCTAAACGTGTCAAAAGAGAGAGAAAGAGAGTTACTTAGTGAATCTACCATATTTTCTTCACAGTGAAAACGCTTCAAAGATGCGTCAAATCTCAACAGAATCAAAATGAATGGCGTAAGAATATGAAAAAAAAATGAAAAAAATGGCGTATAGAAGGTTATACGAAACGGATGAGAGAAAACTGCTCCAGTCTGATGGTGCGATTTGATAACTTCTCACCCCATTCATCTTTACTTCTGCAGATCAGATTGTTCATGAGCCAACCTATAACTTTTATATCTTACACTCTATCATGCTTTGCTACTTTAAGAATCTTTTACCTATCGATGCTGGAAGCTTGTCTAACCTAACAGCGTTAAAACAATTTGCACAGTGGACGAACTAACCACACACTTATTAGACATAGAGTTGAATAACTTATACAGTATTTTAAAGTTTTGAAACAACGTATAGTTAAATTTGAAATTCAAGACAACAGTACATGTTAAACGTTATTCAAAATATTTTATAAATGTATTTTATAATATTTTATAATTTTACCTTTATGTAGATTGGATCTACCTTGTTGTAGAAAAGCAATAATAGAAGACCACTGTAGTAGCCATTTACTTATGTAATGACAAGCGATCTTACCTGCAAAAGAAAAAAAAACTTATGAATACATAATTAAATAGAAATACACATAAAATACAACAGCAAGTAATAAAAAAAAAAGTACAACCGTTTTTGAGTGAAACTTTTTAACCTAACTTAATACTTTCATTTTGTTTTCAAACTAAATTTTGAAAGTATTTGAAACAAACACATCGAAAGATATTTTTGTTGATTTGTATTGAGTGTTTATTCCAATGGACTCACAATGAATAATTGCTCAAATAATCTTTATGTAATAAACTATACCAATAATATACATGTAAAAAAGTATGTTTATTTATAACAATGCCTGACTTGGCTTGACAATGCTTGAATTGAAATATGTGGTTGTTAGTGTTAGTGATACTGTACGAGAAAAACTCCAAATTCACGTGTCATTTTCTCGAACTTGGCGAAACAATGTTCCATCAAAATTTAATATAATTATCTGTACCGCGGACTGTGACTACGTTTAAAATTTCAGCTTCCTGGGATATCGAGAAGGTGGCAAAATAGACCGCAAAGATGTTGAAGACTGCACGCAAACGCAAACACACACGCAAACAAACACAAATATTTTCACACACACACACACACAAATACCCTTGTTACTCTTATTACCTTTTGTAATTATTGATGCTTTGGTATTTATGCTTTATGCTTTGGTGTTGCTTTATTTGCAGCGGATATTGTGATTATTACTACTGTCGGACCAATGTACGTATTACCAATATGTCTAAAAATTCTGTCATTCATTTCTTTATCTTGTTAAGAAAGTATTTCCGAACTATAGTATATTGTAAAAAAATATTTCATTATCATTACATACCCTCTATCAGCTCTGAAAGTTAGAAATACTTATTATGAATCAGTATACAGTCGAATAGACTTCTTTTATTTCTACTTATGTTTTGATGATGGTCATTTCCGGCTTAGTGAATAGATCTACAGCAATGGTTGGCAATAAAACTGTATACACACTCTATGGGTTACCTTCCATAGTTTTTATTTCTTATTTCCTGGATAGTTTGTTTTCAGTTAGAAATTATAACCTGTTTTATTTTCTCTTCGCTTCTTACTTTTTCTTGACACTTCCATGTCATCAATATTTACACAGGTAGGTGGTATAAAAAAATCTTATAAAAACTAAAATGAAAGAACGTCGTAAAGATGATATCACGATCGCAAAAAATATAATGGGAAGAAACGGAAAAAAAGTGATGAAAAGCAAAACCTGTCAGACCGAATTTCTTTTTTCAAGAGGAACGTTCTGCTTAGTTTTACAACATGTAACGTCTTAATAAAATGGTTGGAGTAAAAACAAGCCTTTCTAATTTGGCTATAAGAATTTTAAATTGTGATATAATGCCCAACGTAATGATAATTTAAGTGAATGAAAAAACGTTGTATAAATATTCCTACTTTTTGGTAGTTAATAAAAAAGTCGGATATAATTTTTCTTCGTTAAAATATGTAATTACAAAGACATAAACAATGTTGAATTAAAATTAAGATTGTACAGATGTTTAAAATGTATTATAATATAATCACTAAGACAAAATTTAAAGAAATTAGTCTTTCGTTCTTTTTTTATTAGGTTTTCAAAAATACGTTTCATTGTAATTTTATTAACGCTTTCAATAAAATGTTGATTTTGCTCTGGATAACTAACTACTAAACAAGTGTATATATAAATGGCTTCGGAAAATATAATGATAAACCACATGTTTAAAATTCTCCAGGAGAGCCGTTTTTCTGGTGAGAAACTCCACAAAGTATCATACTGAGCAACAAAGTGGTTTTCCATATTATGCTGCTATTTTCTGGAAAATTCTGGAAGTGGTAAAGAAAGTCACAAGCTAAAAACAGTACTGAAGAACATGTTGATGTAAAAATGTCATTTTAAAAAAAAGTGTAAATTGCCATTATATTGCTCGGAACCCTTCGTATCTAGTATACTTCTTGACTTTCAAATTTAGCTACATGATATGAGTTCACATTTTAAAATTTAAGTATTAACAAAATCAATTAGTAACATGAAAACATGACATTTATCCATCGCTATGTGTATGTATGTGTATGCATGTGTGTGTGTTTGTGTGTGTATCCGTTGCCGAAAGCTCTAGTCTAGAGATACAAAATTTTTACACGACATTCTGCTGTTAAATAGGTAGATCAACGCAACTATTTTCAGCTGTTAATGTCGTGTCAATTCGGAGATATTAATATTGAAGTCTAAGATTTTGGCATTTAGTGGTTTATGTCGATAAATATTAAATGAAGGTATCACAGAAGCATGCCTCGATGTTTTGAATCTATCGTTATGAACATCCTGCAAAACCCTAATGTTGAATTCAACAATATATCTCATTTCCACGATTTCAAAACAGAAAAGCAAAAAAAGCACGGGTTTCACAACTAATTTTACATAAATAGTGTGAAAAAAATTCAAACCCATTTAAAAAATAACAACTAATTTTAGTGCATAAATTGTAACAAGATTACTTTTCTATTTATAAAAAACAAACAAACAAACAAAGCCTTTTTCCACGGCAAAAGAGTAAGATCCCCGAGGATTAATTAAGTTCATCGCTCTCTTTCTTAATCCCAAGGAAAACAACGAGAAAAAACGCAATTTATGTTGTTTCGTTAACAACACCTCCACCATCACCACCACGCAATCCTTTACTCTTAGTCGCGAGATGATGGCAAAAATTCTGGCAATCAAATTAGTCAAAGCCACAACAGTAAACCGTCACCATCAATTCGAATGCAGGTGCTCTAGGGCAAAGGCGCCACCAAATCAATATTTCTTTAAAGCAAAGAAAGAGAGCGAAAATTCCTTTGATTAATCAACTTCTCGACTCTTGAGATGAATGGTGTTGGCGTTCTTAGAGAACTGAAAGAAATAACGGAACCCTAAGTTAAATCCGTGTCAACAGCTGAAGGCCAAGCACGGAGCGAGATCATTGATTTTTCCAAATTAATGACGGCGTGGATTACGAAAAGCTTGTTCCCATTATCATTACATCATAAGGATAAATCACGATGCCAACAGCGAACGATAATGAAGTTAAACCCGTGTTCCTCGACCTAGCGCAATTCTCTGCGATCAACAACAAGCCGAATGCACTTCTTTCACAAGCCATGGAAATCGTAATAGTATCTATTCACGCACAAAAGATTCCTCTAATTAGTGCATTCAGTCTCCATTAGGTGCCTGACAACGCGCTAATTAATAAAAGCCGTGATCGATTTTTCTGTGACATTTAATGGAGCAGATTATTATCGCGTTTATTATAATCAGTCTCGTCAAAAGTTTTTTTTCGTTTACCAAGTTCCAACATTTATTCACCTCGAATGGTCACCGCTATCGTTTAAACGCAGATAAATGAAACAGAAACAATTTACATAAAAATAACAATCAATAATTACAGAAGTAATCGAAGAGCTTGGGTTGAAAAGGTGTTAAGTACCATTTTTACAATTTTGAGAAAAACGCGTTTAAAGATCTGAATTTCTGAAGATATGTAAGATCTGAACTTGCCTTGCTGTCTATGAGCAATTTCACACTTCTTGTACTAATATTTTTGCATAGTGTATAATTTTTTGTTTTTATCAAAAAGTATACATTAGAAAGGTGAAATTGTATCTAACACATTTGAAAATGCTTCTAGTTCATTTTTGACAAAAACGCTAGTTAACACCCTATTACACCAAGCCCTCCAATTTATATAAACAAAATTATTTTTGTCTGTTCCGTGCATAAATCGAAAATAATTAAACCTATATTAACAAATTTTGGTACCTGGAAAAAATTAATAGGCTATTTTTAATATTATTAACACGTTGATCAATCCACTCTTTGTGAGACATTTCACATCTCTCCAAAAAAGGTATCTCACTTCAGATAACAGAAAGATATTATTGGTGCATCTTCTCCACAGTAGCCAATAAAATTACAGCCATTAATATCAAAAATTAAGTCTATAAAAACCATTATTGTGCATGGCTTTTGTTGCTTTGTAAGCAGGTTGTGGTCATCTCTTTATTTGTTTTAGTCTTAACTTAAAAGCAAGATTAAGCTTTAGTTACAAATAAAACATTATTTTTTGAATAAATCAAAAGTCGATATACTAAAATCTTTAGTCGATTTTTAAGGTAGACCTACCACATATAACACATAGTTTCTATACTCTAGATTATATGAAGTGTTAGTTGTGACTATAAATAAAAAATGTTGGAATGAAGAAGCAAACCTATGATTTTTAAGAAAATACATGACAAGTTTTTTCAACAAAATAAATTAAGCAATTGAATTTAACTCAACATAATAAAACGTAATTTTAAATAATCAACGTAAAAAGCAACTTGATTATTGTTTGTTAAATCGCATGCAATTGAAACATTATTTAAAGTAACTGTCGCCTCTTGTAAAACAAATGAAAATAAATTTAAACACAATCAGACAGTGCTATAATAAGATACGAGTTTCTTCACAAGTGGAAATAATGCAATTATAATACTTAATGTAAATGAATTCAACTAAAAAAGATTTACTATGGCGAGTGGAAGAACAAGAAAGTACAAACGAAAACATAAAAAGTTAAATACGGTGTTTAATTAATGAGACTTTGCAAAGTGAAGAAAAAAATTAAACAATACGCCTGGAATTATTTATCTTTTCTTAAAGAAACTCAAACAACAAAAAATGTAAAAATTGATTTGAAAAGCTTCGGGCAATATAACAATAACAGCCATTTTTTTAAATGGTTCAGGAAAGCCGTTTTTCTGGTCACAAACTTCATACAGTACCATACTGAGCAACAAGGTAATTTTCTATATTATGCTGCTAGTTTCCTAGATAATCCTGGAAATGGTGAAGTAACAAGCTAAAAACAGTACTAAGAGACAGGTTAAAGTAAAAATGTCATTTTAAAAAAAAGGTGTGGTTTATATTGCCCAGAGTTTTTCATTTCTCTAAAATATTAGCTATAGCCTACTAGCATAACTGTTATCAACAATAACAAAACAGCACTTTAAAAGAAAAAGTCAACGACTGCATGTGTACGCTTTTTAAAGATATCCAGATTTATCCATATTCGCCACTTGTCCTCTATAATCCTTGTTATAATTAAACTAGCAATATGAAATATACCTGGTACGTGTGAAAAATATGTCTCTGCTCTAAAAGATCAGTTTTGTGACATATTAAAAAATACTTCATATCATTTTCCTGGATACGTCCAAACTTCTTAAAGCATAGGTACTATTTTTGTCGCTTTTCCCAACTCTCACCGTTTCACCAAAACCCTGGCATCACAATCTATGACAACAGTTTCAATTTCTATCTTGTCTTGGATGTCCCAACTGGCATCAGCTTTTCTTCAGTTGTCGTAGCATTTCAAGTTCGTTCCATTGGTGCTTCTTGTTCCTTTTCCTTTAACACATCTTTGCTTTTCAAAGCCACTTTCTTCAACGTGTTCAAACCTCCCTCCCCCTTTTTAGTTTCTCTTTAATTTTTTCTCTTTTCCTTGACTTTTCTTCTCGTTTCCTATCGTCTTCTGTCAACGTCTCAAGACTAGTGACGGACACGTCTGCAATTTTCACGCTACCTGGTCGACGCAATTAACCGTCACCTAGGAAAAAAACTGTCGTCTGTCCATCGTTCAAAGTTCACCTTTTCAACGCCTTTTACATCTCACATGTCTGCACATTACAAAATATTTCTCAACACTTAACGTTCATTGTTTTTAACTAGTTCAACAGTTATGTAAATAAAAATATTTTCACGTCTGTCTGTGAATGAATGACGCAAAAACGACTAATCCAAATTTCACCAAACTCGGTACTCAAGTTAACGTCAAGCTAACAATGTATATTGTATATTGAAAATGTCAGTAAACAAGTACATTAGAGTGTCTCTAGTTTGACACCTTGCCAGTCCGACACGTATAGTAATCTGACACTCGACAGGTAGCAGGTCGGTACATGAAAATGTCTTTAAACGCAAAAAAGCCAATTTTTTTTGACAAATTTCGTGTGCAGTAGTATTGAAGATGAACTCAATAACTGACTGCTGCACATAATTTGTTTGTCTTGTTTTGATACTTTATAGTACTCTCTATTATGTGGTTAGTTTTGATAAGTTGATGTATTAATAAACAGGTTTCTCAAAATCCAGTAATCCGACACCCGCTGGTCCGATATACGTCGGAATAGAGAGACACTACAGTACATTGAAAATGCTTTTAAGAATACTCTTTATATAGTTTCACTTTATGCGAATATTTGATAAATTCGATATTCTATTTATTCGAGTTTTGAGGTATTTCATTTTCGATTTCTGCAAGTTTCAATTGATGCAAATTTAAATTTATGCGAACGTGAGTAATTTGATATTCGATTTATGCCAGTTTTGAGTGATTTCATTTTCAATATCTTGCAATTTTCGATTCAATTTGTGCAATTTTTGCTACAGTGGAACGTTTGTTGTTTTCGATTTATGCTGTTCGCACTTGCTGCAGTTTTTGGTTTATTGGACTGCACAATATATTATCATAAACACCTGTAGATGACAGTATAAGTTCAATTCCCAGTTCATTCACTCACAAACTCACGGACTTATAAATTCACATGTGAAGTTAACATTAGGCCTTTTGTTAAAGGAGGCGAAACGTTGGGTAGTCACCAATTTGCACTTAGTCAGTAAGGTAAGAAGAGTTATTTTTTAAATTTCTTCTTTCATTTTTTGTTAATTATGATATTTAGGGTGCAGGATTTAACATTCAATAACAGTTAGCTAACCATTTTTTAGTGCCTGCAAATCACGATTTATTTCAAATAAAAATAAATCATTTCGGTCATTTAGAATGAAAATTACTCAAAAATGAAATCGAAAACGAAATGGAAAATTTTCATCACCTTTTGGCAGGTCATTTCTTGACTGACGTTAAGAGTAAGGAAAGTAATTGATTCCATTTTAGATTTTTATTTTATTTTATAGGTATAAAAAGTTCAATAAAAAATTACAACTTCAACCAAAAAAAAAAATAAAAAAGAAAATAAAAAACCCATCAAATATATTAATTTTCAAAATGCAAGTTTCAAACTATTTTCCAAAAGTTTTCTCTACCATAAAAAATCGAACCATTCCTTTGATGAAATATATTCTATTGTTACATAGCATATAGTATTATACATATGTATATAGTTTTTTACATATCTGGAACATTTGTCTACCAAATACCACATAAGATATACCATGTTTGAATCTTGTAAACACCATTGTTATTTTTTCAATGCGTTATGAAAGGCTTAGGGCAGTAACCTGTCAGCTTCACTTTTTAAAATTTTACAGTATCAACATAAACCTGTTTTTATTTCAGATATTTCATACTACATGTTTATTGATATCTCACAGTCCAGGGGCCAGTTTCGGACACAATGGAATGCAACTAAAATATTAAGAAATTACAGCAAATCGATGAGAACTAATTATAACTGCACAGCATGAAAAAATGCATAAAAAATGCATAAAAGAATGCTAATGCATAATAAAAAAAATGCTAATTATAAATGCATAAAAAATGCACAACTGTGACAAATGCTAATAACAAATTGTAATAGTAAGGTGAAACATAAAAACAAGATGGACTATATGATTCAATATAACATAAAAAACAAACAGATTCAAAACATACAGTATTAAAAAGATGAACAGAAACACGTGCAGATGATAAGAAAACAATTAAGGAAATGGATCCATAAAGGCCTGGTTAGAATTAAAAAGTTCCTGAATACGAATCAGTAGAGAACAACGGCTGTGGATTTTAGTATAGAAAGAAGATACAACTTGAAAAACGGAGAATGGACAAGAGGTTTGGGTACTTGAAGAGCGGGTTTGCCAAGAAGCTCTGGCGAGTCAATTTTTCCATGAAGCAGTTTGTACAGAAAACGCAGGTCGGCTTCATTACGTTTGTCACTGAGGGTCGACACTGTTTCTGCACACTGGTGATCGGGAAACTTCAATTTTATAAAGCGGAAGAATTTCTTGTGTACCCGCTCAAGAGCCTCCGATTGATCAGTGGTGCAACCACTCCAGACAATAGAAGCAGACATGAGGAGAGGAATTACCAGAGTTCTGTATAGGTGAAAGAAAGTATGTAGATTCTGGAATCTACATACTTAGTAAAAACACACTTAGCACCCAAAGAAAGCCATAACTACGTGAACAAACAAATCCGTGAATGTAAACAAAGATGAACATAAAAAAATCTTATTGGTGAAGACTAATAATTTCTTGTTAACAATAATAATCAAGATGTTACAAATACAATAACTGTCTTTCACAACATCTCTCTAAATTCACAAAAAGATAACATCGTTCTGTTATTGTGGGAACCGTAAATTTCACACTAGGTGAAAACTGTTCAATTCAAAATTTTACAGAAAGTTGTAAAGTAAGAAAAACGAAAAAAAAATAACACCACCGATGCCATTATAAAAGTTTACTATGCAACGACGTTCCAAAAACGTCGTTCGTGACTTGAAGAAACTGAAACTCTTGAAAAGTCGTAAAAAAAAACAACTATTTTCATTGGAAAAAACTTACGACTTCTCATTATTTGCGAGGAATTACACTGGCAGTAATTAACGAGATTAGAATTTTTCTAAACCCGATTCTCAATATGTGTTCACTTTCGTTGCCATTTTATCGTCCACAAAACCCAACGTGATATAAACTTGAAATATGCTGAGTAAACGAACGAACGAACGAACGAACGAACGAACGAACGAACGAACGAAGTTTTACTAATTCATTAAACGTACAGTATAATCAAATTCAGTGTTTACTGGTATATTTGACTTATTTGGGGTCTAATCAAGATTTTAATTTATAAGTAGACTACTGTATGTCGAATAAAGCTATACGCTATATAAATTACATAAGAATAGTAACAAACACGAATGGCATGACTAGCAAATCAATTAAATTATTATTGAATTGTTCTTAAGTATCAATGGACTATGTTTCTGAATTAAATCAATTACCTCCCGTCATTACCGATGGGCATATAATTAGTTTCATCCTGAAACCTTGAAAATTAAAATTAATATTGAAAATATCAACACTTTTAGCTGAGCATTTGATAAAAATTGGTGTAAAACTAAGTAAAAATTTTGGCAAAAATAACGTAAAGGCATTTTTCAATGTGTAAAATACAAATCTACCTTCCTGCCAGATAACGTTTAGCAAAACAATATGTGCAAAGATATTAGCGCAAGAAGTGCGAACTGTGAAGTAGCCCATTGACAGGAATTCAAGTTCAGATATTCAAACGCGTTTCCTCAAATTGTAACAATGTTACTTAACAACCTTTTTACACCAGGCCATTTAATTAACTTCAAGAATTAATTTTTTTTGTATGTCACACTTTTGTTATAAAAAATGTCAAAGAAAACCACGTAAAAACAAATCCGAGAAAATCGAGAATACGTGAAACAGAGGTCACATCCACAAAAAAACACACACAAAAATAACTTCATTTGAATACTCGCCATTCTTTTTTTTTTACCCACGTACTTACAAAAAGACAATTTGAACTAGCAATCACACCTGGCTCAAAAGTAACCAAGAAAACGCAAACGGTTTGGCACCTAGGTTGAAGTTGGCCGTTTCGGAAAAGCATTTCACTGTTTTCGGTGGAAAAGTAGAAAACGCCCCTCGAGGGGCCAAAATTCGAGATGAGGTTGGATGCAAAAGAGAGTAAGAAAGACGAACCCCTGACATTACTACTTTGCTATTCGCCTTCCAACTTCCTCGAGTGTGGGAAGAAGCAAAAGCCCTCTTTCTTTTGCACTAGACTTTCCAACCAAACTCTTGGAAAATTCAGGAAACGAATTTTCGGAGATGGAATATAAGAAGGCTGCTCGGCTAAAGGCACCTATGCCTTCCGGACAAACTGATGTGAATGCCGGAATAGTTGCTACAGCTATATATTCTTCGTAGAAATAAAGAGAGCACTTCTCCGACAACAACCCTTAATTTTTTCTTCAGTAGTACGTACTTATACTGTACATTAAATTTCTCACTCACGCTCGAGGTGTATTCTAGTTTATATATATATTTTTTTAAATTTAAAATAATTGACATTTTTTCTAAAAATGTACAGTATGAAGAGTTAGGTAACAGTAATTTATTTGTAGAAGAATTAGGAATTAGTTTCATTTGCAATTTTTTTTGTTGTTTTTAAAAGAAATTTAATATGCGAAAAAATCCATTATAAATAAAGTGAGTTTACACTTATACTTGTTGTTTAAGAGAGTGATTGGTAAATTATTTTAGAAAAAAAAATAACATTAAAACCAATTATATATAAAATATACAGGGTCATTCGCTAATATCTAGCAAAACTTCACTAGATGTTAGAGGGCACCAAACAACAAAAAAGACCACGTGAACTTATGTCCGGAAATGCTTCATTTGTGAGTTATAAACAGCAGTTTGGCTCATTTAATATAAAAAAAAAGAGTGCGTGTCCTCCACGCACGGCAGAAGTGGTACTTCTGAGCTATTAACAAGTACTGGAATATCAA
>JAQIWH010001394.1:0-32145 GCA_034695005.1 Cryptops parisi | reverse complement strand
GGGTCATTGGACCATAAATTAAATTAAGTTTCAAAAAATTCAGAAAAAAGTATTCAAATTTTTTTTTTTTGGGGGGGGGGGGAATTTCCCCCCAAAACTGGCCTGGATAAATCACTGACCTAACCTGCACTGCTATAAATCCATAATTAAGTACATGCTAATAGCAACATCAGACTGGGCCTGGTTATAACCGGAAAGTACCCTATTGTTTTATTCTTATTAAAATACAAGTCAATAGAAACTAACAAATTGAAAATAAAAAATAAACATTGTAATTTTATGACATCCACTGCTGTACAATGTTTTGAATCTCCCGCTTTTTTCATCGTAAATGTATAGTGTGGTTTTCTGTCGCTAGATGACGTTATGTATATTGAATTGCTGGAAATGTATTCTTCATCGTAGTCTCTGGCAAAGATGTGGCATTGTATGATTGGTTTTGTTTTGTAAATGCCGGGTTTACCTTTTTTTCGATATTGAAATACAGGATGATTTGTCTACATTTTATATGATCTATTTATCACTTTATAACGCGCTCAACTAGGTAAATTTATATAATGCTTTTCTTTATTTGCAATGATATTAAGTATTTGTATTGTCGTTACGATGAAGAAATTTGAGCCCCAAAGCTTCGCGTTTGATGGTAATCACACATGTAACTTAATGCTTAACTTAATATGTAATTATTATAAAACTCCATTTCAGGTACTTGAAATAGCATGATGAATCGATTACTATTGGAAATCGTCACATTGCTGCTTATTGTATTCGTCACTTCGGAGGTATCGAAAGAGAACAAACGGAGCGAGAAACTGTCTCCGTGCCAAGCTTGTAAAAATGTTGTCAAATCTTTTAAAAAGGTGAAACACAGATTGTAGTCTTGTAGTCACTCCTTCCAGGTTGAAATGAATTGAATGAAATGATCGTTTCAGGGGATCGATAAAACATCGCGCGGAAAACACGAAGGCGGTGATGCGGCATGGGAAGAACGAAAGCTGAGAAATTATGCTAACAGGTAATATACTTGGTGTACATTTGAGTTTGATTTGTGAATGAAACTCTATTAATCTGAAGTGTGTATGTTATGTTCGTGAATACCATAACATACGTTATGCTGGTATATTTTAAAGTTATTTTATTTTTTATTTTTAACTGTTTATTTCCTATAAGAGAAATTCTAATACAATTAGTAGAGTTTCAACTATTATATGTATATATAATAGTTGAAATTCTACTCGATATTCAACTATTAGGGATATAATAGTTGAAATTTTTATATTTAATTTGATTGTTGGTAAATTCACATGCTTATATGTTGTTTATTCGATTCACTAACACATGGCAGATGCAGCTGTGTCTCGTAATTATGTACAAATATACGAAGTGCCATTTTTTCTTATAAACACCGCTAAAACCCTGAATTTTTTGGAGCAGTAGAAAGTGATGTGTTTATTCTTTGTTTTGTTTATGGATCTATAAGTATGTCAAAATAAATTTGCAATACCCTTAACACATTCTAAAAATTGGCATCAATGGCGTCATTCTTAGAGCCAGTCTCTAAGAATCCAGAAAAATGCCCAAAATTTAATGTATTTTTATTTTTCTTTATAACCTGTTGTAAATAGGTGTATCCTATTGAGATTAAGTGATATCATAATTAATCTCTATAGTTTCATACATGTAAGATAATTCTCAGCCCAAACCTCACCCAAATCTAGGTCTTGCTTCTTCCAAACTGAATTTCTGGATATGCCTCTGTCCTAAATACATCCAAAGACTTGTATTAATATGACATGATTGATGTGTTTATTTTGTTTCCTTTGTTTTTACACACGCATTATTGGTTTCTTATCTCATCCCGAATTCCATTGGTTTCATATTCCAGCGCTATGCAAAGTGCTGAGCATTTGAGTTCTTAAAAACAAATTATGTATTTTATGGTAAAATGAACCTGTAATTAAATGTTTAAAACATTGTACTCTACTACTCTTATAATTGGTTAACCTAAATTTATCATGAAATATCGCATCTACATTAATTTTGATACAACATTACTATATTGTGACTTAAGGGCATGGTTGCAATATGCTTAAAATTCATAAATTTTATTAATAGCTAATTGTATGACAAATTAATACATTTGAAGTTTTGGTTCTCATTCGGAATTTTATTTTCAAATTCCATTTTGTTTATTATTTGTTCCAATTTGTTTTTTCCATTTGCTTTCTTTGCAATCTTTCATCTTGTGTTTGAATAATTTCTATGGTACTGTATGTCTGTTCGGTGAGGGTCACATGGAATCTTTATTTATTTATATTATGCAAGTGTGTATCGTATCAATTCTATTTTCACGATTAATTCTACATGTGTATTCACAAAAATGCCATACACTTATTATTCAGACATTTATAGGATGGATGGTGGTTGCTTTGTTTTTTTCAGTGAGATAAGATTAGTAGAAATCATGGAAGATCTATGTAAAGATGTCGAGAGAGGGCATGATCAGGTGAATGAAATCTTAAACTTTAATAATACTTTTTCAAATTTTTGATCCTCACTGTACTTATATGATGTTGCGTCTTCTTGTTTATGTCAAGTAGCATTATTCATCACTATAGCTTTTCTCAAATGGAATGGTCGTGTTCACAGTTACTTCGAAAAACTTGTTTAAACAACAACTTATTTTTGTTATTAATTAGGAATTTACTATTATTTTATTTATTTATTTATTTATTTTGCTATTGATATCACAAATTTTATTTCATTCTTAATTGTGGAGTTGGGTGGAATAACGGCGTAACTCAAAAAATGTAGTTTTGAGAAAAATAGGCAAAAACGTCTGGTACCTTCAAATTTAAGATTTAAAATATTCCTGTCAACTGTATATTTATAGAAGGAAAATGAACAGGTTTTGCATAACTTTATTTGACAGGCTAATTTAAAATTCAATTATGCCGTTATTCTAAATATCGTGCTAATGTAAATTCATTTACGCTGTTTTTTCAAAAATCGGTATCTTTTTCATTGTTTTGGAAGTGAAACAAGCAAGCGAAACAACCAGGAAGTGAAGCGACAAAAAGAAAGAAATCACAAAATTTTCAGACTCAACTCACGTTCCATATTCATTCTTCAAAAAAGTCCGAAGGGGAAAATTATACGCAACCCAATGTCTTTATGCAATTGACTGATCTAAAACTATCGGATATATGCATTTTAAGTAATGACGACGTAAGTGAATTTACGCCATTTTTTCATCCAACTCTTCAAATGAATTATATCATTGGCTACATCGATTATTAAATTCATATGGTTTGAATTAAGTTTTGCAATATTTGTGAAAAATAAGCAGACGTTAACAGGGTCTATGATATTGTGAGTTATGTTTAATCATTGTGGATGGGGAAAGTCCTGTAAGTATCAAACAGCTCATGAGCTTGATACTTCAGTGTCATTCTTTAGTTGAGAACAACGAGGAACATTTGGAACAGTGGTGGTTACGAGAACAGGAAACGCATCCTGATTTAGAAAAATATTTATGCAATGATCAATTGCAAGGTAATATATTAAAATTTGCTAAAGCTCAACTGTCACACGTAATTTTTGGTGTGGCAGGTCGAGCAGTTTGTGCACCTCTTGGTGGCTACAAATTTTGATTACAAGGTTTCATGGAGTGAATGAAGCTTTATAAATATTATTTTTTCATCAAGTCTGTTGTCCTGGAAATACTTATGGTCCGGAATGCTTACCTTGTCCGGGTGGCGTCGTAAATCCATGTAGCGGTAGAGGGAAATGTCAGGTGAGAATTTGTCATTTTTGCTTTGGTGAGCTTTGCTTTCTTCCTTTATCACCCTGTAGTTCCGGAATTTTTGCTCTTCGTTCCTAATCTTATAGTTGCAGTAATGTGAAATTGATCCATTGGGTTTAAAATTGAGTAAACAAAGTTTATGTGAATCCCTTTACTTTGTTTTAGGGATCGGGAACTCGTTCGGGAAAGGGAACTTGTAAATGTGAGAGTGGTTACAAAGGTGATTTGTGCGATGAGTGTTCTGCAGGTCATTACCAATCTCATGACAATACGGATCTGGAATGCTTAGGTAATACACTTCTTGGTTGGTAATACAGTTCAATATATATATACGGTGGTGGTGTTTTTAGCTTGAAGGAGATGTATTTTACATCGTAGAATGCCACAGATCGTGTCTAAATCATTGCTGGGAAGCAGGACCCAAAGGGTGCGAGTTATGTAAGGATGGATGGAGCCATTCTGCCGAATACGGATGTCTAGGCAAATATACATATCGATTTTTGGTTTGAAATTTTGATGTTTCTTAACATACGTGAAACACATGCGAATTCATACTTACCTACAAATATCAACACCTAGGTCTTAGGTGTTCAGTAGCTATAATATATTTGATAGCTTTATGAGCAAAACGGATAATTCTGTGCTGTTTGCCAAAGTACTACTAGATTTTAAGAAAAATACAGTACCGTACACGGTGTCCACCATGAGATGTCAACATTTGGAAAGTCTATTATATTTTTCACAATACGTTGTACAAATGTAATGCTTGATGGAACGGAAGCAGAAGCTCAAAAATTTTGTGACATTTTTGTGGCGCTGCAGTCAGTCGTTTTTCAAAATGACTAGTTCGAGCGAGCACAGGTTGTGTGGTGGTATGCAGAAACAAAGACATTGTTCATACCACCAAAAGCATCTATGTGGAGGTGTGTACTGGGTATGTGAGTAAAATGTTTTCATCTCATGTGAAACCTTGTACAGGACACCATTTTGTTTTTAAAATTAAGCTCATGCTTGAACTGGAGGTGTAATCTTTAATCTTTCATTTGATATGAAAACCCAACAGACGTGACTTGTGTGTGAAGGGTTATGAAATGCATTATATTTACGTAAGTTGGGAACCTGTCTGTGTAGCATTTCGTTGCCTAAATGTTGATAAATTTTCAATTGCAATAGATGTGAACGAATGCGTGGATTTAAAAAATACGTGCTCAAAGGATGAATTCTGCGTCAATTTGGAAGGCTCATATCAGTGCATAGGTAGAGCTTTCAAAGTCATGATGTTGTTGTTGCAGTTCAAGTCTTGACGTTGTAGAAATTGATGAATTGTTTATTTAGATTGTCATAAATCGTGTGACGGGTGTGATGGAGATGGGCCTGACATGTGTTTCAAATGCAAAGACGGCTATGTGCTACAAGATAAACTTTGCATAGGTGAGATTACATTTCAATCATACTACACAATCCCTTCTGCGTGTGATCAGGAATGCTATTAATAGTAATAGCTATTAATGCAGACATTGGATTATTAGTAAATTCCGATGCTTAACTGTGTTGATTTATGGTTTGCTAGATGTGGAGTCCATCAATCGATCGTTGAAGATGCGGGTGGCGCGTTATGTCACTTACGCTGGTCTGTTCATTGCGACGTGTATCATTTTCAAGAAAAACGTTCTTTTTGCATCTGTTTTGGCAGTTGCTGTTGCAGTGTACATTGCTGCGTCGGAATACACCCTTTCGGACAATGTAGTAGACGTTTTTCCTAGGTTTGTTTGAGGTTGTTACAATTGCACAGTCATGGAAATTCACATCATCGTCGTCATGCTCTCTGAAAAAAGACATCGATTCGAAAATTATGGTATCGAGAATGAGAGTTGTTTCTTAGATGACGATGCTACTTTATAACACACGAGTAGGCATAACCAGTTTGAGTTGTGAACACTTTTTTTGTCACGTTCATCTATTTTGGTACTTTATTATATTGCTATAATAGAGTAGGATTTTAGATGTGAGTATTGGATAATAAATTAGTTCTGTTTCATCCATAAATTGCTAATCGGTTGATTGTTTTGTTGCATTTTTTGTCGGCATGAAAATTATCTTCTTATATCACGAACCTCTTGTGCACCTTTATCTTGAATTTTCGGAAGCTGAAATAATTAACTAGAATTCCACGATTGAAAGGTTTTGAGCAATATAATGATAAGCCACATTTTAGAAAATAATGATTAAATGAGAGAATTACAACCATAAAAAGTGCTGAATGTGTCCACCTTCCTGTGAATATACTGTATACAGCATACAACAAACTTTGCAAACAAAAAACACTGAAAAAGCCATTATACAGGTAGAACCTCACTAATCTGGAAAACTTGGAACATTTGCTGGATCAGCAGATTTTTTGAACCAGTAAAGCTGAGAGAAAATAAAGTAAATTTAAAAAGAAATTATAAACTAGAGTATTCACTGTTACTGTAAATTGAACAATTATGAATCAAAAAGTATTCACTGTAAATTGTGAATTCTAATTGCCGAACCATCGAAGCTGATGCCGTATTAGTGAGGTGCAACCTGTACTAGCATAGTTAAACGACATGGGTGGGAAATTTATAATCCAAGTTTCCATTTATTTCCATAATTTTGTTTCAACATCATCCAGCAATCAACAGCAATAACTACAAAACCGCAAAGGAGACCAAAATTAACGAGTAGCAATGATCTGTACAAGTTGAATCATTATTTGCTTTAATTTATTTTATACATAATTCCAAAAAATTATTTTTTAAAACAACAAATTGCTAAAACTGTTATTCGTCAACAGCCTTGTTATATTGTTCTTGGTCACACAGGGCCCTATACATATAATATATTAAATATTATTACAAATAATAATAATAATAATGATTTTTAAAAAAAAGATATGTTTCTCATCATCGACATGCTAAAACACTAGAATAATAAAATTGTATCATTTTCCTCCAATCCGAATGCAACGTGCTAGTCAACGGTGATGTAAACGTTCGACCGTAACTTCTAGTTGGGTCGTATTACAAACATCTAAATTTTCGTTTTGTACGTGTAAAATGTATCATGTGTAAAAAAAATGTTTTTAGCTTGCTGTTCAGGTTTTTTCGACGGTCGGATCGTGAATTAGATTGTCATGCTTTTCAAAATTATTTTTCATCCTTTAAATTTTTGGTTGCTAAAAAAAAACATGCCACAAAACTGCGCTATCATCGAATATCGCTACAAATAGTAGACCTATTGTATTCATATTCTATTCTGATATACATGTTTATTTTATTAATTCTGTATTGGCAAAATAATTTTGTATTTTAGTATCGTGTTGCACAACATGGTAGTGTGTCTATAAGCGCTGTTATGATTTTCTATAGCCAGTTTTATTTTTAAAGCGTAGTTTAGTGTCGTGTAATACTTTCCACGGTGTACCTTATTTGCACCTTTTTTTGAGACATATTGACTACAAAATCTAGTTAAAACATCTGCCGAGAAGCTCGTCTATTGATACAAATTTCACTTTTTGCAGTACGCATTCGCGCGAATACGGTAACGTGAGGGGTCGGTAACTGAATTTATAAGCATAAAAAGCAAGAGGAATTTTCTTTGTAGTGACATTTATACAGGTGACTAATATGATCGGAGCAAAAATAAATTATAGTAATAATGAATTTTTAATGATTCAAAAAGCATGAGTTTTTTTTTATCATGAGATGACCAATACGTAGTTTTAGCAGACTTCAAGTTTATTGAAAGTTTGTGATAACTTATTTTTTGTTGGTTTTTTTTTGTTCTATATTATATATAAAAAAGTTGTTTTTAAATTTTTTTTATACATCTTTTGAAGGAAAATGTTATTACTTTGTACGTGACAACAACAGAGAAACAGCCATTTTGTTTTCACAGTTCCGAAATGAGACATTGGTACTTTTCTTACGGTACATTAACGATGGGGGGTCAAGAGCATTATAATAACAGTGTTACTTGAAGTTTGTATACTAGGCAGAAAATGTTTTTATTTATTTATTCATTTATTTATATTATGTTATAATAAAAATATTTTTTGATGTTTTCCACTATTTAAAAAATAAGGGATCTAAGTGTGGCTGTACAAGTAAACCGAACTTTGGGGCGTGTTAAAGAGTTATGTCACCGATGCGGCGAAACTGAATATAAAATTAAAAATAAATACATATGTTAAAATAATTAGAAGACTAAACAGCAAAATGTGCTTTTTTTTAAATGTATTTTCAGATTTTGAAAATTGTTTTTTTTTTAACAAATCATGTTTTTACGATGTTAACATTAGACATGAATTATGTTTCTCTGTGAAGTTAAATTTAAATAATTTGGTTCAATGTGGGTTATAGTAAGTTTTACTATGGACATTTTCAATCATCTCTATACAATATTTGCCAACTTTTTCTGTCTGAAGCATGTGTATGTTCTAAGTGACCTAGGACCCTCAAAACAGCAATTTGCAACTTCAATTCCAATAAAACCATTGTTTGCTAAGCAGCACCATGGCATAGCTTGAGAGGGGTGGCACAACCATTCCCAAACAAGCTAGGTTCTGTATATTAGGCATGTCAAATACCAGGTCTGGGACCAAAATGAATTTGACATGCTTGCTGTATATATGACTGATGTTAGTTTATCGACATTTCTGACATGCACACTTACATTGTACATACACATGCTATCAGCTAGACGTTTGCTATATATTGTAAACTCATTTATTTCATTTACATATTCAAAGTGTGGTGAAACGAATGATTTTGGTAATAAATCGGATGTTTTATTACACCATTATTACCAAGTAACTTATTACATATATTATTAGGATTTAATTTGTAAAGCACATGTTGCACATAACTAAAAAATAAATTTCTCTGATTTGATACTCTCTACAAAACGTAAAATACTCGTCAAAGTAAACAAAAAACATTACTGAAAGACATTTCTAATGAATTTCTGCCATATGAAACTGAACAGTAAACTATTCTAAAACTCTTTTTACGCTCCAAGTAACAAAGTAAAGTATATTTTGGATGGACACATTTGACATATCGGTTCACAATGAAACATGAATGATAGTAATTAAAGTCAGCAAACGGAAAAATATGGAAGCAAAGAAATTGTATTTTTGTTTTATGTTATTTTTTTGTTTTCGTTTTACCCTGTGGCTATCAACTCCTGGCAGTTTTATTATTAATTACTAAGTGTATGGAAACCTGTACGACGGTAGACGACGACGTAACAGCCTAATCTGAACATGCTGAAGAACAATACTATTTTTTCAACATACAGTACTTCCTTTCACCACTGAACGTTCGTTGAAAATTTAAAATAAAAAAATGGGTTGTGGTTAAGTTACGTACGAAGTTGTGAGACTACTATAAGCGAGTTGACTAACGTCGCTTTTGTAACACGCGGAATAACTTGTAAGGCTATAGGGTTGATGAATTTCCGGAGAATGTTTTTTTTTTGTTGTAATTTTAAAAATGTATTTTCTATACGACATAAATGTATAATTTTTTGTATATTTTTTCTGACTAGTTAATGCATTGGAACGTACCAAGTGCTAATAGCTCTACAATTTCTGATACAATGTTTGGTCAAAAATAATCATCAGTAGTTTCACTACTACGTCAAATCGACTTCTTAGCTTTGTTGTTGAAGCCATTTTGTTTTTTTATATATACATATAAGCATCACTGTATTTGATTTTTTAATCAATGGTTACGAAACAAGCTCCTGTAGTCATCTGGACTACAATTCTAAAATGGATCCGAACCAAATACTGATGACAGTTCCAACAATGTTAAGTTGGAGAAATGCGACTACCGATTTTACTAAAGGTACAAGGATATATGTTTTTAACTGTCATGTTAGTTTGTATGTATATATCAATTTTCCCTTGAAAAAAATATGTTACCTTATACCCTAGTCGTTGGCATCGCTGTTAAGATACTAAATTTCGACACAAGAGGCACTGCTTTCCCTGGTGACAATTTCATGAACTAAATGAGCATTTCCATTTGTGCACATGTTTATCTAGTTATCGTTTTGGTCTAATGTTAAAGTTTGTGCTATGTTTCGTATGTCGGTAATTCTGGTCACCAGTAGTTCGATTCAGACCCATTCTAAAAATGTGTGCATACATTTGGTAGTCATCCCGCAGTGAATTATATTATAACATTAATGATGTGTCATGTTACTTGCACCGAAAGGTAGCGGTTGGTTTTTTTCTTTTACCTCGGAAAATTTTTCAAAAAATTGGTTGGTGATCGACACCAACGCTTTTTGGCTCAGTGGTCGACACAGAGAAACAAACAACCAAGGAATGACTACAAATGTATGCAAAGGACTGACAAATCGCAGTTAATTACGGCCAACTTGCTGACATGCAAAAGAAATTCCCATACTGATTATTATTGGCGTTCTTGAATTTGTTGTAGATCTTCGATAGCATGTAGACTGGCTTAGCTTCGCATGTCGATGTGAAGCATGATAATGGAATAATGCAGGAATTTTTGTTTCCCCAAGTTTCCTGCTCGCATGGCATCATAAGATGGAACTAACAGACATAAGTTGCAGCACCTATTATTTTTTTATCATCAGAGCCAGTTGAGGTGACATTGGAAGATGTTTTAGGTGTGTTGTTTTTGGAGGGGAGGCAAGGGGAAGTTATATGGACACGGGGTGAAAGGGCGAGGTCGGGGCACATCATCGGGCATCGGAGAGATTAGTTTTGGAACCGAATATTTTGATTAGTTGTTCCTCGTAATCCTCGATACTTCGCTTCATGATTTCCATGCATGGACCCAGTAGCCGTTCGAAAGCTTGAACATCTAAAACTGTGAAAAAAAGGAATTTTAAACCATCCAATCTGTGTGAATGTGACAGCAGTAAATATCATGGGGAGTACTTAATTTATGCAAGTTTCGTTATTTTCCCGCAAGATAAATTCTCCCAAATGATTATTATAGGCGAGAAAATTTAGTTATACTATTCTGGGTAGTGGTGCAAATGATTCAAATGCCAACATTGATCCCAAATGATTCAACACTCTCCTTTCATAATGTGGTCATATGTGTACCATTAACAGTTGTATGGTACAAATAGTTATATAATAATTAGAATGACCCAGTTCTGTGTGTACCATTAACGCTTTGTGTTGTAGCATTCAAGTTGAGCAAGAAATTAGTACAAAATTATAATAGTAGTAAAATAAATGCAATAAATTAATGAAATAAATACTTTTATTTTAAACAAATAAAAATTGTATTGTATCGAACTTCAATAATTGATTTTGAATTGATTTTTATCAAAGTACAAATATGTTAGTTGTTATGAATCTAAAGTTTCTATTGCTAACCTGGACCCCCCTATCTCATGCCCCAATGCTACAGCACGGGTCTACTTTTAGTTTTATGAGAATTACAATATATGGGGTCTGTAAAACATAGCACATTCACCTAAATCTGGGACTACTTGTACTTGGATTGAAATAAAAATTGCATTTGCATAGTACACTTACATGCTAATCGTACATTTCCAACTGCATACACTGAAGCTGCACGAGGCTTATGGGTGACTAAAGCCAATTCTGTGTTGACCAAAATGGAGACAAAATACATTAGAAATATAAAATTATGATTGATTTTTCTTTATGTCAAGTCGTTGGGTTTTGCTTACCACCAAAGTACCCTCCTTTTGTAACCCGAGATAATTCCTTTTCCACTTTATCCTGCAAAAAGAGACATTCAAAATATTTTACATCACAATGCTCAATACTAAGAATATAAGAAATATTAAAATACAGTTAACTAGTGACACTTACCTCACTAATCATAGATATTCTAACAGTTCCATCTTCCACAAAGTACATACCGTCTGCTGCATCACCCTGTAAAACATTGCAGTGTTAAGAATGTCGCAGCCTTTCATGTCAAGTTATTTGTTCGCAATGCTCACCTGAGATAAAATTCTTTCGCCATCTTTATAGGCTTTTGGTACAAGAGCATCGGCTAGGTTCATACGTTCATATCCCTGTACATTAACAAAAACAATCAGATACTAATAGTAAGGTGGTACTGTATCAAGTACGGTTTCCAAGAAGACTCGTACTTTATATATAAGACATGGCAATAGCTTACTTCTAGTGTTTTTAACATTGGAACATTTTCTAGGAGCGTTTCATACATCTTGCGTTTCTTGCATGCATTTTTTAATAATATTCGACGAAATGTAACCCTATCCTATGAGAACACACAAATACATCAGTATAATTAAATTGCATTAAAAATTATATAGGGTGTAACATAACTAATTTTGTAATGAAAACTATTATACTTAAGATCTTATGAACTATTTTAAAATCAACATTGACTATATATATTTTTTTATAAATGTTAAGTTACTTTTTTTGTAAACATTCTTTGTTACACTGTATAGTTTTTGTATTTACCACTGCCCATAGAGATCCTACAGTAGTTGCTTGAATCGTTGCTGCTCTTGGCATATTATACATTAAAGCTAATTCACCGAAACTGCCGTTATTCTCATACTGGCCAACATGTTTATCTTCGTTATTGGATGTGACATATATATTATAAATACCACTGAAAATAAAAAATGCAATAGTAATTATAGTAGTAGAAATACCTTACTATCTGGGAGGAGGCCTTCTTGTGGAAAGAAGGCCTACTGTGAATACCAACACTGAAAACTTGGATGCAAATATATAATAATAAGGAGGTTATGAAAACTATAAAAATTTAATCAACTTACATCTATAACTATTCTTGTTCTACTTAGCAATTTTAATAACTATTTTGGTTCTATTTAGCATTTTCTGAACGTTAGGGGTTAATTAGATGATCCTATTCGGTTAATCAAATATATACTATAAGTCATGCCTCAATCTACAGCCTAGATTCTAGGAAATTTGACCCTAAAGCGAAATGTCTTATATTATAACAAATCATATAGATGTACTGTTGTACATTAATAAGAAATAATTGTTTTTTATTTTATAATGATAATAAATGTACTGTAATGAGTATAGTTATTATTTTAGTATTAAGATACTGTAGTACAGTCAGTATGGGGGTTTCCAGATTTTTTGGTCGTATATCGAGAATTTTGTCTTAAAGTGAAGCTAAGCAACAATTTATAAAGGTTGTATAAGGAGGTATGAGTGTAAAGTATTCTTCTCGGTTTTGTATCTACCAAATACTGTAGTACTATACTACTATTTTTGGGTGGTATTATCTATGTAGGAAGAAACGTCATCTGGTTAAGTAACATATGTGTATGAACTGATGCTGATCACCAATTCAAATAGTATTTCCATCTACCTTTGTTTTATACCAAATTTCTAAAATTAAAACAAAAGCTACTATATAATTGAATCACTATCACCAATTGCATGTACTGTACTAAAAAACCGCAGACAACTAGGGATGACTAATGTATCCTATTTGCTACTACACTAAAAATTCGATTATCCAAATCGCGATAATCCGAAATTCTGGTTCATCTGAATTAGATAAAATATGTTTTTACAATATAAAAATCGATACATTATCGAAAAAAATCGTTGAAATAGTTATGAATAGTTCATTAAACAAATGATTGTAAGTTATACTGTACATACATATTCTTCATTAAATGTTAATGTGTTTTAATTTGTACAACGTTGTTGGGTTTTTTAATACCAAACCAAACCAGGTATATAGATATATATTGATATTCCGTATAATCCAAAATAAGCTGGATCTCATCACATTCGGATAATTGAGTTTGTAGTGTAATTCGTATTTGGCAGGACAATGCCAAAAGTCATTGTACTGTACATAGTACACAGTTAGTGAACATAGTACAAATTAACGATGAAGTTACACTAAGTAATCTAATTTGAAAATTGTTGGTACTAAAATGCTCGTTAAATTTGTCAAGTAACATTTGCTTAACATTTAGTATTCCATTTAGATGTGTATCTTACCTTTCAATGACATAAAAATTATCACCATCATCTCCTTGCCGTATGACGTACTCGTTGGGAGTGATCTTCCTTTCAAACATTGCATCTAGTACTTCTTGCATTTGTTCCTATTTGATGCATAAAAAATAGATTTTATCAACATGTATAGTTAATATATTTTAGAATTTTTTGTATGCAAAAAATAATAAGCTCACCGGGTCTAAGGATCTAAACAAGAAAATACTTTTCACTGCTTCCGATAACCTTTGCCGTTGCTCGTCGGTTTTTGGAAAAACCACCTAAAGTTTGGTAATATAAGATAAAATTCACAAATTATTTTAGACAAAGTTGTATTATAACACTACAAAATAGAATTATATTTAAACAATGATGTAATTTAAATTTGTGGATATTTTGGAGGAAAGTCCATATATACTAACAACTTACCCTTTGTACTTCATCTTCGTCTGCCTCAGGATCATAGTGTTCAGCAAACACTGGAATAAACAAAATTGCACATATTAAACTTTCAAATAATTAAAAATACCATAAAATATTATATTTGAATTATGAAAATGAGGTTTAGTTCAAAATATAATTTGTTCACTTACCAGATTTTCTTCTATTGTATTTGAAGGTTGGTTCTGTAAAAGAATAGAGTAACGTAATCAGTATATTAACCAACATGTTACATAAGTATACAAAGTCAGCCATCATTTATGAATATAAAATATAATGAAATTAAATCCAAAATATATAAAATATATGTATTCCACCTGTTGTACCATTTACAAGATCCATTTTTTTTGATAGCTACAGTATAATCAATGCAGCGATGTGAATGTCGAATGTTAATTGCGAAATACATTTTCCTATCATAATTATAAAGGAAATTTATAAATGTCCTATGTTTGTTGCACACACCAAAGTAATGTGCTTAGCAGCTTCCTGCCTATCCATATTGTTTACTAACATCAATTCAGCTAATGACAATTTCCTGTGGATGGTATGTAACCTAATTGTTGACAGGATTGTTACAAAAATGACGAACCACATTTCCTGTTGTAATAAATTAGATAACCCAAACATAACAGGTGACAATGTGGTTTTTTTGATCACAAAAGCTACAGTTTGTTTTGGTAGGCCTACATCTTGGAAGATGTCATATGAATGTATTTTGAGTATACTCTATACTATAGAATATCGTGATAGAGTGTCAACAAGTAAATGAACTAGGTTTCATTCTATTCGTTATATAACTCATGGGCTGACCTATTTCGGCATAATTGAATATTAATAGGTTACCAGAACATCATTTTGTTAGATCATTCGTTCCCATAAATTACTCCAATATGAATATATTAAGAGTTAGTTAACCCACTTAAAAATTCTTTTATGAATTTCTGCATATATAAAATATGCAAGTAGAACGAAGTACCAAATAACCTAAAAGTAGAAATGTCACCTCCAATGTTAACAAAACTAAGGTAGCTAGTACGAACAAACAGTAGATGTAAAATAAGCTTTCGCCTATAAAAGAAACTATAAAATTTACAAAGAACTTGGAAACAAGTACCCGTACATTAAAAATGTTTTTTAGACATGGGCTTTATAAATTTATAGTGTTGTTATTAAAATGCATGTTGAAAGCTTTGATTTTTGAAACAACAACGTGGAGACGTGCAACTGTATTGTTATATTATATATGAACTTTTGAAGGCCCCTCTCTTTAAAAAAGAAAAGACTGATAAAAAATCACATTTTGTCTAGCGTAAATTTAGTTTTTATGTAATTTTTTGTAGTGTGAGTTTGATTTATATGGTATTCTGTAGTACTTATTTATATTAATTTATAATGTTAAAATGTGTAGGTCAGGTCTGTCACTGAAAGATGATATTTATTGAAATTTAAACTTACTTTTTCTCAAGAAAATTGCAAATGTTTCTGGGATATCAGTACTTTTTGGAGAAATTTACCCGTTTTTGAAATAAAGGACATTTTTGTGTCCTCTATCACTTTGGTAAAGAACAAAGGACAACTATAGTAGCTCATTTTTTAAAAATAAAGGATGGGTGGCAATCCTAATTATATAACTAATTGTACTGTATTATTATACTGTACTGTACAAATATAGTAGGGAGCATAGTATAGTATTGCAGTGAAGCCACTAGTTCAGGGAGAATTCATAGTGCCTACACCCACCAGACACACTAGATTACACTAGAAGACTAGATTAGGTAGTAACTCAGTAGTTGACCTACATAATCTTTTATAATGCTGTACAGAAGAGCCTAACCCCGTGCCCCATGCTGGGGGAGGGTGGCGTTTCACCTCTCTGCTCACCCTTATATTATGCAACGTGTGGACAAGTAGCCTATAACAGAATTTGTGAACCAAGGAACACATCAAACAAAACTGCATTAAAATCGATTTGGTGGTTCTCAAGTTATAAAGAACCATACACAATGCGTACTATTTTATATTAGGTAGAAAAGAGAAAAAAAGAAATAGGTAGAGAAGAAGATATCTCAGCAAAACTGCGAATATTGAATTCTCATGAATCAAGAACTTCTTGTATTTCTCATAAATGGCATATTGGTGATTCTGTAAATGTATTGTATAAAATGTTTAAACTGATATTCAAAACCTAGGAAATATTATCAAGGTGATGGTTACACGTTTAAATCAATGATTATGTAGTGAACATTGTTTAAGTCATTGATGATGCACGTGAACATTGTTTTCAAATCACTGATTATGCAAGTAAATATTGTTTATATCTCAGATTTTGCGAGTAAATATTGTTTAAATCACTGATTATGCAAGTGAACATTGTTTAAATCACTAAGAACATTGTTAGAACATTGTTTAAATGCTCGTGTATATTGTTTAATTCAGTGACCATCGTGTGAACAATATTTAAATCAGTGATTCAATATGTAACTAATCGGTAAATTTACACCTTTGTTTAAATGAATGAATAAGACCAGTGATGCAGCACGTTTGTTTAACTGTAAAACACATGTTGCAAACAAAATGGCAGAAAAAAAAATGTTTTGATGCAAATAAATTTGATGCAAAACGAGGTTTACTACTGAATATAAGGAAGAACAACGAATGCGAATTCACTGCAATCATGGTGATTTATATTGATTATGGTGATATAAAATTGGAAATTGCAATTTATCATATAAAACTACATTGCTTGTTCTGTGTTGCTGGAGTCAATGTAGCCAAAATAAAGTAAACAAGGAATCGTTTATAAGTATTAGGATAACTTTTATCACTTTGAAAAAACCCACATCCATACTACTGTATTCTTTTTGTTTTTGCGAGCAAAACTGTTTCAAGGTTTGTTTGGTTTTTAAGCAGTAAGGCTGATATCGATTTCAGGTTGCGTTAAAGCATGATAGGATCTTTCGAAAATTATGAACACTTAAATACATTTATACAGTTTGTTTTTTATATAACTAACTTTTTTTTAAAGAAAATGATTTAGAACGATCAATTTTGTGAGATAATTTGCAATCCCCTACTAGAACAACGAAACAAAAAATCGAGGTTAAGATGTTGCCAAATTTTTTGTACTACAATCGCTGTTTATGTTTACCTTAAAGCTAACATATTTTGTTGTTCAATGGTTTCTAATATAAGTACGTTAGCAATAGTTAGTGAAATTGTGATGGTTTTAATTAATGAGTTTATTATCGAGTAAATCTAGCCAAACCATAGCGTGTGGTTTGCTAATGAACAACTCTTTATTCGCTGAATCGCTCCACTTTGTTGTTGCATTGCTAAGTTTGCTGAAACCTGTTACATCCACTCATCATCGATCGATGCATTAAAGGGGATTTCTATCTTGAGTGGAAATAGCGATCATCTTGAATATTTATGAAAGCACCACGAAAAATAAGGAAGATAATAAAAACTGGGGGGGTAAGATGTATTATGACTGGTTGATTTTTTTTTAGAAGTGTTTAAAGAACTTAAATGCAACATAGGCTGGAAAGTTCCAAAAATACCCACATGAAAGATGGGTTTTGTGGTCGTGTTTGGCTATGTTTGATATTAAAAAATGAATTATTGAAATCGAGATGTCTGGTTTTGTACGTAGATGATCTTTTTTCTTTTAATTTGTATGTTCAGTTATTTATATTTTTTGTTTTGTTTTTGTAATGGTAATATTGACCTATGTTTTCAATGCAAACTTGTAGTTCCTGGAAACAACCTGTTGAACATGTTGTCTTTTAATCGGAAATTGTATCGTATTTTATTAGATATTAGATTCTACAATTGAAACCAATGGTATTCAACTTATACACCGTAGAATGTGAAATTTGAATATTTATGAAATATTATAGATACACATGTAAAAAAAAGTAAGATTGAATACACTGTGTTGCGGTGTGTCTTGGTTTAGGATTTCCCAGTTCGGAACATTTTCAAAATCAACAATATTTCCATGTAAAAAAACAATATCCCTCCCCCCTCCTCCATGTTAAAAAATTTACATTTCCACTTAAACTAAAGCAAAAAAAAAAAGAAAATTTCGCCGAAAAAGAGAAAATTTGTCTAGTCAGGGATAAATATTTTTCTTGAATACACAGTTTGATGATCAGTTTGTTTTAGGAACGTTTGTTTTTTTTTAATGTTGTCTTGGTTTACTAAATATTTGTTCGATAGCTGTGAAAAATAATTTTTTGCAACTAAACCTGTTCAAGAAATTAGAAATACAGTAGTTTGCATAACAGTTGAAATGAGAGTGAAGCTTATTATGACTTTAAATATTGCACGAGGGATATGTAGATCAATCGAACTTGACATTGAGCTGCAATGCGACAAAATTATCGGTTTAGAAAAAAATATTGATGTGTGTATAATATTGTATATATAATATTTGATATATAACACTTTCGGAAATAACATTTGTTTGGTAACATTTTAGTACCTGCAATTTGGTGCAATACTTAGGAAGGTTTACCAGATATCAGTTCACTAGTGCAAAATGTTCTATTTACAATATTCATTATCATAGTTGTATGGTATAGCACATTTGTAGAAATGAACGATTTTGCACTAAAACAAATAAGAGGATCTTGTTTCTGTTATCTTCCTTCTACTATTGTACTTTGATTCATCACTATATGTTACAACCCTATACTTCATAAAAGGAAAATGTCTAGGCGATAACATATTACTCTTTTGAAATTAAATCCCGATACTGAATCGTGTGGTGGCCTGTGCCCACCGAATGGAATGATTCTCCCACTGGCTTCGCGTTAACTTCCTTACCGCATTATAACAGGCAAATCAGGTTTTAGCAATACGCATTGCTGGGGAGATAATTGAGTTGTTTTAGAGCTGCATCGAAATACGATTTTGTAAACTATTTTGTGTCCACCAAATATTAGAAGTTCTAAATGTAGTTTTCATTATTTTTCTACTCTTTATATTAGTTTTACTTGTGAGTGAGTAAGTTGTGAGTTTGTGAGTGGGCGAGCTGGGAATTGAACGTATACTGCCATCGACAGTCGTTTATGAGAATATACTGTATAGTCCAATGTACTAAAAAACGCATAAAACAAGAACCGCATAAGTCCTTTGCATAAATCAAAAACCGCATAAGTCCAATGTAAACAAAAATTGCATATATAAATGAATAAATCGAAACTTTAAGAAATTTTGCATAAATCGAAATTCGCATGAATCGAAATTCGAATAAATCGAAACGCAGAAAGCAAAAAATGAATTCTTTGCATAATCTTTGTATGTTACATACAGTATAGTTGTATTTATATATGAAAGTCTATAATAAAGAGTATGCTTAAAAAGTATTTTTAATGTAGGCCATTTGTTTTGTACTAAAAAGAACACTTTGTCAAATCACAAATTATTTTCGTTAGTCTACGAATACAAGTTAACTATTGGTTCGTGTGATTTGTTTTTGGTAAGAGTTCATCATGTACACACTTTGTATTACAATGGTTGTAATTTTTATATTTACAACCATTCCAAATTACTGTACTATCTTCACACTATATTAAACAAGTTTTTTCTTACACATACTGTATTTCAAGCGAATGACTGCATCATGGCATAGAAAGTTATTTAGTGGAGTGAAATTGTGTTCCAACGTCCAACTGATAAAATAACTTGTTACACATGCATCTGTCAATTACATGCATGTATTACGTGTAATCAATATACAATTTTCGATTTATACGAGGTTTTCGCGAAACGTAACCCTCACGTATATTGAGGGACCACTTGTAGATGTTTTGTAAGAGGGAATTTGGGAAACCAAGACTTGTTATCAAAACGAATTGCAAAATTGATACGCAATAAACAGCCGACGCTGTATATCTCAAAAGTAGAACAAGCACGTTATGGTAGTAATAAATTTAAGCTTCCTAACGATTGATGATAAAATTTGACACAAATTATAATTGACTCGTGATGATGATAAATAAAAAAGAAACCAAATAAAACGTCACAATTGATGTTCAGTTCAGGAACTTACTGATGAAAATTTCACCAAGCTTTTTTTTTACCATTCATCTCTCAAAACTTAAGTCGTAATTTCTACATGTTTATTTGATAATAATTTAGCGTCTACATTATTTGAAAATAGTTAGCACGACAGCTCTGTGTTGTCAACGATAAAATAAAAACACCTGTGACTTTATAGTGTCAAATGATCGAGTGAAGGTATCGATTTTTCTCTCCTTTTCCTCCATTACACACAGAAAATATGCCACAAAATAAAAATTGAGAGATGCTAAACACGCTATGTCATCAATGATGACACTGACTATTAACGTATTAAAAAGATGCTTTATCGAACACTAGCTGATTAAACACACCATGATACATAATATAAATTTTAAGCCGAAGAGAAATATTTAACAAATTGACTGTATATGACCTGGATGATGGAGTTGGTAATTTCATAAATATTTCTTCTTCTTTTTTTGGGAGGGGGGGGGCGTGTAAAGGGGGTCTTCGATTTATGCGAGGATTATGTTCAGCGAGAACCTCGCATAAGTTAAAAATTTGCATATATTTTTTCACAGTGGCAAACCTGTAGCAGACAATTTGTGCTGACATTTAGGACTATATAAAGAGAACTATAAAAATTTAAGTAATACATTAAAAATGCTTTTTAAGCATTTACAAATAAACTGTATGTACGTATTTAATGCAAAGAATCTATTTTTGAGTTATGCATGTTTCGATCTATGCGATTTAAAATTCATGCAATTGTTTTATGCGTTTTTGATACATTGGACTATACAGTATATTTTCATACACGACTGTACGGTATATGAGTGTACACTGACTGTACTGTCAGTATACGTTCAATTTTCAGCTCACTCACTCACAAAATCACTGGAGTTTGTGAGTGAGCTGGGAATTGAACGTGTATCGCCATTAATAAGTGAAGCTAGTATGTGTTCATTTATCGCATATATCAAAATGTCCATGAAGTAGCAAATTCAGCGATCATTCACGTGTGAACCGTCGCACAAAATCGGATAATATCGAAGTTTTTTTGGCATGTAACTAAAGAACTTCTCTAAAAGAAGCATCTGAAAGAACTTCTGTAACTAGTTACTAGATATTAGCAAATCGCCTACCAAGAACTCGCATAAATCGAGGCATTATCGAGGCATCTTACATAAACGTAACATAGGATTATGTTATGTAATGACACCCTGCATACAAGTTTCATCTGAAAACTGTATGATAAAACAGGTAATTTCACAATACTTCTTGTTTTTGGAGGGTGTATAGGTTCTCGATTCATGCGATGGTAACTTTCTGGTAAAATCTCGCATAAATCGAAAATTGTTCATCAAAAAATTCTTGTAAGGTGATCAAGGTGCAGCAGAAAATCCAGTCACTTGTGCAATGCAGCATTAGTGAAATATTTTGGTCTATAACGTGCATCTAGGATGATTTTTTTCATCGCATATTAGCGAAATTGTATATACTAAGATCGCATAACTCAAGAATTTCGTGTAATATATAGGACAGGTTTTAGATTGGTACTTGTGTATAGGTAAATTGTTCTCTTCTGAAAAGTCTCGTAGCTACTTGTTGATTATTCAGTATTAATGTCCATTATTTTGCTTCCAAGAACTCCTCTTGTTTACATCTGCAAATTCAAAATGATTTGCCAAATTCAATTGATTTTTCCAAGAATTACATTCGGTTTCGGTCTAACTTGAACAAATTAAATCTGCAAGGCTCGTGGTCAGTTATTGGACCAAAATATCCAAATGCTTTGAAGGAAACAAAGTGTAGTTTAATTTTGGTTTTATTGGCTTTTCCACAACCCACATTTATATTTTAGTCTAACTCCAGGATATTCAATCTTTGATGTTACAGCAAATCATAAGTAAAACTGATGAAGTTAGAAGGAAAACAAACCACTGTAGGCCTAGAGTGTCATTAAAAATAATCGATGTTCTTTATTTGTTTTCCAGTCACTGCTGAATGCATAGGACTTGTCTTAAGTGACATGTGCTCGTATGTAATGCAATAAAACTGTAATTTGTTTTGTGGGTTTTGAAAGTAGTACACAATGTTATTTTGAGGGGTCTTCAAGGTATAGCTTTGGATGTTTCTACAAATATAGGTTGTGTTTTATTTACAACTTGTTAATTGATAGGAAAACATAGAATGACGTGTGTTTTGTCATGATCGATGACAAGCTTTTTGCGGTTCTTTTGTTGTTTGTTTGTTTGTTCTAGGGGCATTAGAGAAACATTACTTTTCGAGTGTATATCTTTTCTCTTCGTTAAGAATTAACAAATGAGAAGTTATAGTCTGAGAAAGTTAGAAATCTCGGAGAAAATAGAAAACACAATGAAAGATAAATTATAAAATGAAGTTGTTGTTTTTGTTGTACGTTTAAAATGTGGTTTTAAGTGTTTACATCTTTCGGAAATTGTGGTAATTTTTTAAAATAAAATGAGATATATAAAAAAGGAAATTGCATTGGTTTCAAGTTCAAGAAAAGGAACTTTTGGTTTGGTTGATGTGTATCAATGTCAACTTGACATTTGCAATGGGTCCATGGTCTTTTCTATTTGGAAAAAGCACCTACAACGATCTGCACAATTGACGGTAAGAGACAAAATGTACAATTATTAGACTATCAATTTTGCTTGTCGTCTCTAAAAAGTATGCAGATTTGATTCGGTGTCATGTCGTTTGACATATCAAGTGTACTGTCCCCTAATTTAAGAATTTCTTTTGAAAAAAGGCAATTGAAGTTATCTTTAAGGATACATGTGGTTTCGAACTTGGGAAATTTCGGGTATTTTTTTGAAAATTGAATAAAACTCACAGAAAGGACAATTCCACTGGTTCAAAGATTCAAGAAAAATAAAATTGAGTTTTCATTTTGTTTTTGATATGCTTCACTGACAACTTGCCAACTGCAGGTATCTTTGGATTTTTCTATTGGAAAATACGCCTCAATGATCTGCATAAATGATGATACAATGTATGGTGCAGAACGTGCAATTATAAGACTATTTTCCTTGTCTAAAAAGCAAAGTGTCAGTATAGCCAAGTGTCATTTGTTTGACAAATCAAATACTGTGTTCATTTTGTCCATTCTTCAAGATTTACCGGTATATATTTTGTCCATTCTTTAATTTTGTTTGGTTTTGTTTTGATGTGTTTCAATGTCAGCTTTGAATATACTGTAGTTGCAATTGCAAGTTCCCTTGGTCTTTTCTATTGGATAATACACTTAAACGATTTGTACAACTGATAGTACAATGTACGGTACACAACATATAATTATTAGACTATGTTTTGCTTGTGTCTAAAAGGCATGCAGTTCTTGTCAACTGTCATTTTGTTGGAAATGTCCATGATTCGGGTGGGTATTTTTCTCGCAAAGAAAGGGGGAAAATGGCTGCAATCACAATGATTAAACATGAATGACATGGAAGGTTTTTCTCCATCCATTAGAGGGAGGGGGTAGATTATCCGCCCACCTACCTTCAAAAGAGGGCGAGATATCAACACTTAGGTGATTGACCTGCAAATTCACTTGCGAATTTCGTCGCTGTCTCGACAAGCGATATTCCATTGTCCAAACAACGTTTCTTAACACTAAGAGAACCACTTCTTATACAGGTCCAAAGAGCAGATTTCACGAAAGGACTGTCGTTTTCCCAATTTCACGGAATGACACGTGAGAAAGAGGAGGTGGAGAACTAGTTCCTTTTCTCACCTTTCTCTTTTGATAGCCGGCAATGGAGTCGATGCAGTTGCACGCCAACTACCAAATGACCTGCATGCAATGACGTAAGTTATCGATTTGGATGACGTCATCCACTAAGAACTTGCGCCATCGAGTGAGGGCTTGCATCAATTAGCCACGTTCTTTTCTCTACAAAAAGACCCCCGTTTCATTATTTTTTTTTAATCTAAAAAAGCCCACTGAGGCCAAAGGGTCTGTTGCAGAGCTAAATCAATGGGTGGTGCAACTCCTGATCATTGCAACCCACTTTGCCAGAAGTGTCCAGCTGTTCTTAAAGTTGAAAGTTCCCAAAGACTATCCCCTATTTCTAAAAAAAGAAAGAATATTAGGGCTTTCTCCGGTTTCAAATTCAACTTCCGGTCTTCTTTCATCTTCGGAACAATGTAAATCGATAGGTTGACATTTTCAGCAATGCTTGCCAAATGATCATCATCGATTTCTGGATGTTCAAACCCTTAGTGGTTTTTTTTGGTAATGTCCAGAAATAGCTTTTATCCGGAAGTTGGATCATTTTTCATCATCGTCTACCAATAACTTTAAGGATTATTCAGAAAGTCATTGTACTAGAAAGTATGGTGCAAAACAAAACAACTTTACGTACTTAAACAATTAAGCAATTCTATCGCAATTGCCACGTGGCCTAAAGTGTTCTCCAGTTATTATACAAAACTTTTCGTTAGCCTATAGTGTAATAACTGGACAGTTTTGTTACAATTGCCACATACCCGAAGTTTTGTAAAATAAACCTATAATGTACGGTAGATAATTGTACAATTCCATTATAACTGTTATGTGACTTGGTAGAGTGTTATCTTTATGAGTTTTATGAAGAAAGAAACGTCTATGAAAGTGAGCGCAAAAACTTAGGAATTAGAGCAATGGCAGCTTAATGTAAGAAAGAAAAGAGATAATACTTTAGTCGACAATACTTTTTTGGGGTAACTTCTTGCAGAAAATGGGGCAACCGAATCTTCCAACAGCATGTGGTAATACTACTTCTAGGCACTTTCGCACGATTTATGACGTTTCTACTGAAAAACATTGTGAAAGAACATCCCTTTTGTGACCAAAAAAGTCGTGTTAGGCTTTTGGAAAGGGGAGGGGGTGTCGATATTAAAAAAAAATTGTTAAAAAAGAAAAAAAAAGGAATTCTTTTTCCGACTTTATTCGGAAATTCTTTTTTGCCGAACGTTCCTCCTTTCTTTCTTTCTGTGGTTATTTGAAATTCCATAATAGCTATGCATAGGCCTAGGATCCTCTGAATTTCTTTCGCCAGAATAGTTTAGCAGTAATACATACATATTTTTTATATTAAAACAGGAACGACAAAAAAAGTCGATTTTTTTATCGTTGTTGTTTGGACATTTCCAAGAGCTGTTGCATTGCCATTGCAATTTCATTTAAGCCTTGCAAAGTCTAACTACGAGTGACAGTTGTGGTGAGCGACAAACAACAGCGTGTTGTTAGCGAATTCGTTTTGGAAATGCTGCTGTTGTCACTTGTGTGTGCGTTATTTTTTACCAGGAAATTGTTTCTGGTATTGCCGATTCGTGATGTTTTTTCCTCGAAAAAATGTTCCAAAATGTGATTGAATCCGTATTTACCTTTAATTCGACAAAATATTGTTTGATGAGGTAGTTGTTTATTGACTTGTTGAATATTGTAGTACTTGTTTAGTGATTGTGTAGATTAAGAGTCGTAAGAGATGTTTGTGTTATTCTGGTAGTTGCAAATTTAATTATTTAAAGAAACAAAATTGGGACGATGAAAGTAAACAACGAATCGAAAGACTGCAAAATTAGTTGTACGCAAGATTAAAGTTTAAATATTTATTTAATTATTATTTAATTAACCAACTAAAGTCGGTAGTTGATAAAGCAGGAAGTTTGGTTATGGTTTTCTGAATGGTTGTACAGTACAGAACATTCTGGTGAAGATCTGAAATAATATACATGTAAGGGGATGTACGATGTTGGAAGTACAATGCAGAAAGTTCTCGATTAATGCGCATTTTTCTTATACGCGATGTTGCTTGAAATCCTAGAAACACTTGGGCCTAAACCTCACCTAACCTAAGTTTGTCAATTGAAGGGCTTGGTGTAAACGGTGTTACAATTTTTCAATTTCGAGTAAAGCGAGTATAAAAAATCTGAACTTGTCTTGCTGTCTATGGGCTACTTCACACTTCTTGCACAAATATCTTTGCACATGTCGTTGTTTTGCTCAAAATTATGCATTAGGAAGGTAGAATTGCACCTAACACATTCGGAAATTCTACTAGGTCATTTTGACAAAAATGTTACTAAACATCTTTTCACACCAGGTCCTCAATGATCTGCCGGCTATGATCTGACTCAGTAATGAGTATTGTTTGAAATCCAATTTGTAATAAATGCGATAAAAATGAGTTGACGCAAAGCCAGAGTGAGAATCATACTATTCGGCAACCGCAGGCCGCAAAACGATTTCATATCAAACTTTAATTTTAGAACATTAGTATATTATCTGTAATATATTCTTCCGTCGGGTTTTAAAACATCGCAATAGTGACAGGCTTACAAGATTCGAGATTCTTTCTAGATGTTTCTTATATGTATACCAGTGTACCTATATGATTATACGTACGTGGTAGAGAAGTTTTACAAAGGAGACGAAAAGTTTCACTACACAATGTCTATATGTAAATTATTTTTTTAGTGAAATCGGTATAGAATCGAAATACGTTACGTGTAGGCAATTTTTGTCTTTTTTTAGCAAGGTAAGAAAAAAGAAAAGTTCAATTTTGGTTGCAAAGAAATCGATATTTTAGATAGTGAGAGGGCAACGAGGGCTATTCTACTTGCGACGCCGCTTTTCAATCGCTCTATTGAATTGCAAAGAAGAAGAAGAAAAAATTGTTTCTAAAATCGTTCTTTGAGATTACCATTCAAACTCCCCTTTTCTCTCTATTTTCCCAAGACAATGGACAAGATGATTAGAAGGAAACGCTTTTTGTTTCCCCACTTTACCGATATTACTTTGCGAACAAATTAATGTTGTGCTTAATTGCATTTTGTTTTTTTTTTTTGGTTAATGAAAAATAAATCAATCTTTCATATCACACACTCTTTTCATTTGGTTTAGGCTGACTTTTTGTATCTAAAATTATTTATTCCGTTTATTTTAAAATGAACATTTCATCTGAGAGATGATTAAAATTCTGATTTCGGGAAGTTTGTAAGAGATCTAAGTCACCTGAAGCAACGAATCGGAGATAATTCACTTTAAGATACGTATCACTTGAATTTAAAAAAGTAGGAAAAGAAAAATCATTAATAACGAATGTCATCTAATGTCATTATCATTGAATATGCATTACCCATTAAATGATAAAAAAAAATTTATTACCGTTATTTAATTACATTTTTATTATTTTGTTCTTTTGTTCAACAATTTTTGTTGCTTAATTTATTTGTCTGCAGTGAATTTTATTATTTGCGAGGTATGTTTGCTTGAAATTATACTGACGTACATCTAAATTCGGGACAATATTACGTTTGACATACGATTTTGTACAGCGGTGCACAAGGAAATTTTCGATATATGCGATTTTCGAGAACTTTACGCAGAACATAATCCTTAAGGATCTTATGTATTTAAAACCGATACAGTACATTAAAAATGCTTTTAAACATACTCTTTGTATAGCCTACTGTTATATACAGTTACAGATATACTATATGTACATACATAATGCATTTTTGATTTCTGCATTTATGCGAATGAAAACTTGTGCAATCTGAGTAATTTCAATACCGGAATTCAATTATGAATGTTTTGAATAATTTCAGGTTTCATTTCTGCACATTTCGAGTTATGCGAAATTAAATTTACGAGTTTTTCACATTGGATTTACGCGGTTTTTGATTTATGCGAAGGACTTGTCGGTTCTCGTTTTATGCGTTTTTTTGGTACATTAGACCAGTAATCTTGATTAGACTATACAGTATATTCTCATAAGCGACTGTAGATGGCAGTTTACGTTCAATTCCAAACTTACTCACTCACAAGTGAAGCTAATAAAAAGAGTATGAAAATGAATAAGCTAAAGAGCATATGCAATTTCAAAACAAATATATGCCTAATAATGTATAATCACTAAAAGCAGATTGTGCCTACGGAATTGTTAATTAATAGTCAACAAAAATAAAAGGGGGTTTCATGGTAAAAAAAATTAAATAAATCACACACATTCACATCGACTTTCCGTTTCCTAGAGACCCGGCATAACTTTGCATGAGAAGAATCTTGCGGTTAGTGTGTGTATTATGTTTAATGAACACGTGGAGTGGCCTAGTACTTCAAGCGGGTCGTAAATGTCACGAGGTAAATGTTGACATTCAGCCGAGATTGCATAATCTTGCTGCTGACCTTAACGATCACGTTGTTGTTTGTAGTCACTCTACTAGACGATAGTAGAAATAGCAATAATAATCGTTTTAAATACCCAACACCACGTGATCGAAAATTTCAAAAGTGCCAATAAGCGTTTCGTTAATGATTCCAACAAACAACTATTTACCTGTTCGAATGACTTGTCAACAACTATTGCCTCAGAAGGATAAAACACGGTCGACAAGATGTTTAAGTTGTTTTTAACTTGAAATGAGTGACGCAAACAAATGCGGTTTTTTTGTTGTTTAAAGAACAATGAACAGTACGTGAATTCAAATGGAACGTGTAGTTAGTTGAATTGTATATCGATGTACAGGGTGCTTCAAAAGTTGCCTATTGTGATATTACAATATTATTTGGTACTTTTTCTTTAAAGAAAATTACTTGTAGAGCTAGTAATCAGATATGGAATTGTTGTTTTTTTTTAAACCAACTTAAAGTAGTGTTTATGGGTATAGACACCAGTTTATGCGAGTTACAAAAATAGTACACTAAATGAATTGAATGGCCTGGTGTAAAAGGGTGTTAACATTTTGATCAAAAACGATTTAGAAGCATTTTCGAATACGTTAGGTGCTATTCTACTTCACTGACGCATAAATATGAGCAAAACAACGATATGTGCAAAGATATTAGTGCAACAAGTTTGAAGTAGCCCATAGACAGCAAGGCGAGTTCAGATCTTTAAACGCGTTTTCGTCGAAATTGTAAAAATGTTACTTATTAGACCTTTTAATAATTCATCATAAAATCATAAAATTAATAAGTCTTTGTTATTTTTTATATAACTTAAACTGCAACATGCGGCACAAGTGGCTTCTCCGTTAAAGGAAAAGTACTTATTTTTTTTATCAGGTTGAAACACCTGTTTTTTTTTTTATACTTGAACGAAAAAAATAATAATAGTAAAATACTATTTTGGTTAGCACACTTTAACTAGGTAGTTCACGTGAACTCCACTTGGGGTTCGTGGTGTAACCATGACATATACTAAAGTCATGGCGTAACTTACCTAATGGATTTCCGGTTCTGGCACGTGCGCCGGAAGCTCCCGAAGGCCATTGTGTAGCCGACCACACATTTTTTTCGGCAATATTTTTCATCAAGATTTGACCAAATACGGAATCTCCTGGATCCATATACGAAATCAATGTGCACACACGTGATGATAACCAATCTTCCAATAATTTGCTGTTTTCCCTTGATGCACTTCGTTGTTTGTTTTTTTCTTCTTATATTTGTTTTTAAAACGGATATGTATATATTTTCAATATAAAAAAAAAAGTAAAGATTGTTTTGTTTTTTTTTAATAAATATTTCTGAAGTGGAAGAGTCAATATTGGATTTCTATTCGACGACAAATCATTGATCATCCATACGTGTAATTTTTTAAACTTCTTCGTTTTTCATGTTTGCTGCTTATTGACAGATTTTCAGCGCACAAAAAAAAAGATTTTTTTTCACTCGTTTTCCATTCCTGGTGAAAGATATTATATTTTTTTTGTTAATATTATAATCGCTTATTTCCGCCGAGTTCGAACGAAAATTTTTTTTATATAATACCTATGTTCAAAAATTACCCGGATTTTTTGTTTGCAATTTGGGAGTTGGGTGGAATAACGTCGTAAACTCCAAAAAATTGTAGGTTTTGAGAAAAAAGGGCAAAAACTTCTGGCACCTTCAAATTTAAGATTAAAATGAATTTCTGTCAACTGTATATTTATAGAAATAAAATGAACAGGTTTTGCAATAAATCTGTCACAAATAGCTTTAATTGACAAGCCTCAAGTTACGGGCTAATTTTAAAATGCAATTCACGCTGTTATTCCAAATCTCGTGCTAATGTATAAATGAATTTGCGCCGTTATTTTTCCAAAGATCAGTATCTTTTTCTATTGTTTTGGAAGTGAAACAAACGAATGAAACAATCAGGAAGTGAAGCGACAAAAAGAAAGAAATCACAAAAAAAGTTCAGATTTACAATAATCGCGTTCCATATTCTTGCTCCAAAAAAAAGTCCGAAAGTGTCAATTATAGGCAATCCAATGTCTTAGACTGGTCAAAAATTATTCGATATATGGATTTTAAGGAATAAAGGCGTAAGTGGATTTACGCCGTTTTTCCACCCAATCCTCAATTATAACACCAACCGCTACCTAACATGCATCTAAAAGAGTCCGGTTAAATTTTGAACAAATGTACTATAATTTGCGTATGCTATATTACTATAAAGAGTTCAAAATTTTGAGTATTCAGGAAGTACTCGATTTATGCGGGTTTTCTTATATGCGATATTTCACGATTATGTGACTTTTCTTATATGCAACAAAAATCAGATGTTCGTTATAGGCGAGAAATTTGTGCTGTTGTGCGGTGGAACATAAAGTAACAAGCAGCAGATTTGTCACTACATGTGAATTTCGAGTTATGCGACTTTTTCAGAGAACGTAGTTCCCTCGCATAAACCGAAGACTTTCTGGGACATTTCTTCTTAGTTTACCTGCGCTTAGTGAGTCTCTTATATTAGACAGCTAAAGTGGCGGTAAAATAACATGACCCTTTTAACTAACATAAACTTGTATCTGTACTCTTAGTCACCGGAAACGCAACAAGCAGCTGCCAATAATAGACTCACAAAACCACTACAGGTGAACTAAAAGGAAGGATCCACCTTCTGTAATGTCCAATATTTGATGTTTATTAATACATTTATTCGTTCATTTATCTATCTATGGTAGATGCGTTCCGAAGGAACATATTGCGACTGTTCACCCTGTATACGTAAATTAAATTGATTTCAATGATCGCATACTTGTTAACGCTAAACTAACGCGCAGTTAATTAACCATGGCATAAAGTGATTCACTAATTTCAATGTTGGTCAGGTTAACTGTACTTTTATTAACTGCAGTTAATTAACTGTAGTTAAAGACTTAATTCCTATTATAAATGACGTCATTCATTGTAGGGTTATCCCATTTCACAGTCTATTGTTTTTCCCTGGCGCATAATGTGTTCTCATCCTCGTTTCAATTTGATCGATTACATTACAAACTCTTTCACCATTAAAAACGCCTAACGTTATTCGTCAATGACATTTAACGAAGATTTAAGCCGTTAATGATGGAGTGATTATCTTCAAAACTAATTAGTTAAAAACCGGGAGCAAGTTCCTTCTTCTGGAGAATTTTTCCTCCCGGAAACATACAAAATTATTCTCATGACATTTCCAACAAACCTTACTGTAATTTTCTATGCTTTGTAGAATATTGGTGAATAGTATCCGATGTAGATTAAGCTTTTGTTAAAGATTTATTTTTTTCCGTCTATTACTTCCTGTTTCTAGAGTTTGATGAATGGGTTATACTGTATATGGGAAATAATAAGTTCGTCTAGTACGTTGTTGTATAGGTTGTAATATTTTAAAGTTTAAAGTTGTTTTTATTTTATAGTTAGTGTTACCTTACGTTCAGTTGTATTGTTGTTTGTTTTATACATGACTTGCCTGATGAAAGATGATAGTATACTACTAGTAAATGGTACTGTGTTCTCGTATAAGGTCAATAATCCTTCGGTTCGAATTCTCTCTTTTGTTATACAGTACAAGAGTTTAAC
>JAQIWH010001393.1:0-32159 GCA_034695005.1 Cryptops parisi | reverse complement strand
TAGTCATAAACTATTGAAAAAACCACACTTTGAGTATTTTAAAAAAAAAGTGCAAGTCCCCTATTATAACTAGTGAATATCCCGTCAAAAATGACGGGAAAGTTGTTTTTTGTTTTCCCTTACGCAATTCATTGTATTAACTCATGTTAATACAATAATATTACTCAATAATAATACTCACTCATATTGCTTGGCAATATTCGTTACAGTTGGACTGTAAATTTTGGTATAAGTTATGGTATTTCCACACATGGTGCGGTGGCGCTACCGTAGCTGGTGAGGACGAGCGCTCTTCTCTTATTTTTGTGTGTATCCATGCAGTTTATTAAACCCAATGCAATCCACATGAACAAACAATGTTCACCAAAAGAATGTCTTTTAACTACAGTGGAATAACATGCAGTTTAACTGTAAATAACTACAGTGTAAATAAAAACATCTGGGTGTTTATTTATATTAATAATGAATAATCTTACATGTGTAAGTTGTTTTTATTTTTACGATCATGTAACTTTTAAGTAATTTTTAAAATTATTTTATAATTAACTAAAATTGTATCTTATCGATATACGTATTATATTTATATAAATATCATAATAATAGATCTATACCTTACATAAATCGTTAAATTTATATTTATACATTAAATATATCGATAAATTTATATCGACGTCTATGCATCGATACATTACGTTGACAAAAAGTCAAGTGAAAATTGAAAAGACATAACTTAAGTTACCATATATTCGTAATGTATCATATGAAACACCATTGTATTCACGTGACTTGAATTATGATTGAAAAAACACACGACACACTTGATTTTAGTTGCTTTTAACCCACAAGGTACTACAATTGATTTTATAATTCAACGCTCTTGTTCATGGTTTGCGGTTCTATTTAAACATCACCAGGTGGTGACAAATGAAGGAGAAAATGCGCATGTGCATTACACACACAAACTGGTCTTTGGTTCGTGACGCTTCATTAATTACTAAATAACGCTCGCAAAAATTCAACACCAGCTTTTGTGTCATCGTTGTGATAAATCTCTACCAAATGAATTGGAACTACCTATCATGTACATAAATATTTTGGTAAATTATACTTCACTAATTCAATGTGCTGTAGCAGCGCACGGAAAGTTAAGTTATTCCAGATTCAAATTTCCTGCCTTAACAACGTCGGTGTAAGTAAACGTAAACAAAAAAAAACACGAATTCATTATACAAGTAGTATATCATCCTTATTACTTTAAATTTATGATACGTTTCTACGTTTTTACTTTTGTATATTTTATTTTTGCAAATTACATTTTCGCTGTAAAGCCAGCGAAACCCTTGAAAACATATACTGGTGTACCATAAATACGTTTCCAAGGTTTTTTATCAGTGTTTCTTATTTTCTCTAATGATAAATTTGGCGTGTTAAACACAGAAGCACAAACAGACAGTTAAATAGAACTGCACTTTTCTCTATAATAATAACTAATTTACTATATTAAATATTCGATTTATGCGAGGTTTAAGATTGGGTCGATATACCGAAATTCATAACACCGACAATCGAAATATCGACAATCGAAACACCGACAGTTTTTAATACCGACAATTTACTTCATTTAAAGTTAGTTTGAGTTTTATTTTCATTTTGGCGAACCCGGGCCACTGCCGCCAGAGGTGAACGCTCTGACCACCAGGCCACAGGTCGGATTAGATTTTTGATACACGAACTGTCGGTATTTTGAATTACCGATATTTTGAACTGTCGGAATTTTGAACTGTCGGTATTATGTTGTCCGTAATTTGATTGTCGGCGTTTCGACCCAGATTATAGATCAATTTTAAATTACTGCAAGACTTAATTTATGCGAATTTTGATTTATACGAATGTAGATGAATATGATCTTTGGGTAATGCAATACCGATATTCGATTTATATTTTGTGTATTCCATTTTGGATTTCTGCAATTAAATAGATTTATTTTCTTGATATTTTTTGTAGCATTTGTATACTTTGATTTACTGTTATTGGCTAAACGTTAACAATGTTGCACAACGCTTAGTATAAGCAGCTTACAAAAAGGGTCCAAATAAAGAGGATTATGAGTATTGTTTGTTCAGGCAATTCGAACAATACAGCTAACAAATAGCAATAGGCCAAAAATCGGTTAACATCTTGTTGCTCACCTCTTCATGGTCACTTCAATTATTAATAAATTTCGACCAATTAAAACTTAAAGCTAAAAATAAAATACAGAAAACCATCTACGTCTAATTAACGTCTTCCATTATTTGCGTGATTAGCTTCGAATATACACGATTTCTCGGTGGTTTGGTACATAATGTGGTACATACTGATATTAAAAGTTTTAGCAAAATTAAGAATACGTTATTAGTATTTGTTATTTAGTTTTCTAAATCTTGAAGCTAATTTCGCTTCCACTTAAGACAACCAACGTCTAATGTTATTTGCCGTTGATGAAAGCGAAAACTAACGTAAAATGAGCGTTCATAAATTACCAACCCTCATTGGATGGTTCCCTAGAAGGTTTTTAAAGGGTACCATCCTTTCACTTTTGTTTTGCTTTTTTTATGTTGACGATGTTGTTGTTAGTTAGGAGAAACACGCCGCCAGAAAGAAGTTTTCGCTTTTACGGTGCAGTAAACACGAGAATCTCGTAATGAGGGAGAGTGAATCCCGAGAGTTTGGCAATGTGCGAAACAAGAGATATATAGGCCTACAACTAACGAGAAAAAAAACATCAGAAAAACCTTTTCTCATAAATACACACATGTACACACACACACACACATACACACACACACGTACGCAAAAAAAATAAAAACACGTCTTAATTAAACTTGTCGCTTCTAGTCCCCAAGTTCGTGTCGCGAAAGAATAAAATCTCGGGGAAATTCATAGAAAGTGCGGAACACAGAAAGATGCTGAAAGCTGATAGTAACTTTTTTTGTGTAAATTGTTAATTTTTACTTTTTATACACTTTAGATTAGCTTCACTTGTGAGTGAATGAGTTTGTGAATGAGATGGGAATTGAACGTATAGTGCCATCTATGAGAATATACCGTATAGTCCAATGTACCAAGAAACGCATAAAAAGAGAACCACATAAGTCATAATAAGTTCCAATAAAAAAACCGTGTTTGCATGACAATAAATAGTAATACACATAACACACAAGGAAAACTATAAAAACGTGAGTGTAAAAAGAGAACAATATCTCCACGTGCCATAGCACGGGTTACCTATTACTAAATAAATAGAATAGTTTTATTACTCATAAATTACTAGTATTTATTATTATAGTTTTATTATATTTAGTTTTGTTATATTAAATATTTATTAAAATTTATACAACGCATATCTGCACAAGCATGATATACTACTGTATTAGTATGCGAGTGCATAACGCTTAACTCACTTATGTACGCCATATACAGGGTGTCCAAAACAGAACTTCAAATTTAAGATGAAGTATATTTTCTAGTTAGATTATTTTTGATCGTGTGTTGGGCATAATTCCGAAAAGGTCACGTTATTCAAGTTTTAGTTATATTTTTTTCCACCACACAGCAGCACTGACAAATCATATAACTGCACAGACTTGCCGTGCTGCAGTGATGGCTTCATCCAAGAAAATCCAGTCATTACAACTTTTATTTCATAAAAGAAATTCGTATGAATTTACTTAACCAAATGTAGATGTTTTATTTCAATAACTTATATCCCACGTATTTAGAAGGTTTCGGACACCCCTGTACGTATACGTTAATCGGAATTTAGGATTATCGATGACACGTGAAATATTAGAAAGGGTGACCCAAAAAAAGTTAAAATATTGTTCCAGCTTCCCAGTAGTGAATAATGATTTCTTCACGATAGAACATGAATCAACGGTGATTGTCAATGGCGAACGATTATTTCTTTCAGCGACATTTAACTCAATCACCATCAAAGGCATTACGATTAGCTTGCACGTGATCAACCACTGATTATTATTACCGATCCCTACACACCAATGGCAGTGTTGGTCACGTGATCAAAAACGCTCCCCCGTTTCATTTCAGCAATAAATAAAGTACGTAGTCAACTTTAATCGTATTAATCGTCCCAATCAAAAGTAATGATTGCAACGAGCATTCATATTAATCAATACCATCTAAACATCAACATAGTTATTGATATACAGGGTGATCTAAAAACGTTTGTTTACAAAAAATCGGGAGAAATTTTCAATACAAATTTAATTACAATTAAAATTTACATTAATCATTTTATTAAAAACAAGTATATTAAAAATGCTTTTAAGCATAGGGTACTCTCTATATACTGTCGTACAGTATACATAATGAAAAAAAAAATCAATTTTTGGATTTCTGCGTGTTTCGATCTATGCGAATTAAGATTTATGCAATCTTTATTTCGGTATTGAATTTTTGCATGTTTTGAGTAAAGTAATATTATTATATTATTAGTAATATTCGATTTATGTGAGTTTCGAGTGATTCCGTCTTCGATCTCTGCAAGTTTCGATTTATGCGAATTTCAATTTATGCGAATCTAGATTAATGCGATCTTTGAATAATGTAATATTTGATTTATGCGAGTGTCGAGTAATTCCATTTTCGATTTCTGCAAATTTTTTATTCGGTTGTGCGATTTTTGTTACATTGGATTTACATACTTACTTTTTGTTACATATAGTTTTCAATTTATGCGGTTTTCATTTTATGCGTTTGTCTAAAAACTGAGACGAATCCATATACATTTCATTCATCCGAAAAACATAACCCTCCTTCTTCGCGAAATCGCGTAAAAAAGGCACCAATTCCATAACAGAATGTACTGTACAGAGTGATCTAAATATTATAAGTTGAAAATAAAAGCAAAAATATTTAAAACATGTTTTAAATTTGAACATGACATTCCATGAAATAAATAAAATAAATAATAAAGCTATCTTATATAAAATAAAATCACACGGCCCGCGGGCCGGACACCAATCTCAGTAATTCCAACAGTTCAGGTTCAAACTTTTCTACTGCACTAAAAACAACCAGGCAAGATATAAAAAGAATGAATTTGGCTCGCGGGCCATGTGACAAATGAATCACCACCCTTCAACAAAATAATTTGAAAATATCCCCCAAAATACTGAACAACAACCTAAACCTTGCAAAATAAACAGCACAAACAGGATGTGCAATTTAACAAACTACGTTTAGTTAATGCACCTTTTAAGATGTTTTTCAATTCCTGTTCTATAAGCGTAATGTGAGGGTTTCTTGAGGTGAGTTCAGTAACCTTTTCAATGGGAGACTCTTGAGCGAGGAGCGGGTCATTGATTGGTTACACCAGGAGCTCCTGAACAAGCACTTCATAGTGAAGAAAGCTAAACCGAATGTAGACCAACTATCAATTAGATTCGCCAGCATTGATTTCAAGACATCAAAAGAAAAACCTAAACTTCATCTAACCTAACTCGGTAAACTTTCCCATTTAGAAATTGGTTTAACTCAGTTGAACTAAGTTTTCATTAAAAGCCTTAAAAATGAAGTGTGTTGAAAGTTAGATTCGAGTAACTAAGTTTATTTTAAGCGTATAAATTTATTCTCGAACAATGTAAAAATAAATCGGTTTTTATACTCTTTACTGTATATTAGTTTTACTTGTGAGTGAGTGAGTTTTGTGAGTGAGCTGGCAATTGAACGTATACTGCCATCTACAGTCGTTAATGAGAATATACTGTATTCTTCAATGAAGCAACAAATGATTTGCATAAATAAACAAGAAAATTAAAATGCTTTTTAAGGATACGCTTTTTACTGGGTTTTGCTCTATGCGAATTTAGGTTTATGATATCTTTGACTTATTTGATATTCGAGTTATGCAAATTTAGATTTGTGAGAATTTAGATTAATGATATCTTTGAGCGTGATATTTGATTTATGCGATCTTTGAAAAATTTTATTTTTAAATTCTACAAATTTTGATTTGTGCGAATTTGGATTTAATGTGATCTTTGAGTAACGTGATATTTGGTTTATACGATATTTGAGAAATTCCATGATCGAGTTGCGCAATTTTCTATTCGATCATTGTTTATGTTCGCAATACAGTCATGGGATCGAGTATACAACAACAACAAAAATCAAACACACCAAAACAAAAATACTAAACTAATGCGAATTAATGCAAATTTTGTTACATTAGACTTATGCGGTTTTAGATTTATGCGGTTTTGACTTTATGCGACTTTGGGGGCATATTGGACTATACAGTATGTTATCATAATCGTTCAATTTCAATTTCCCATTCATTCATTCACTCACAAGTGAAGCTAATATAAAGCGTATGAAAACCACTCAGTCCAAAGTGAGAAAAAAAAATCGCATATATAAATAAATAAATCGAAAATTGAATATCGCATTACTCAACAAACGCATAAATTTAAATTCGCATAAATCAAAATTTGCATAAATCATAATTCGCATAAATCGAAACGTGCATAAATCAAAAATGGAATCACTCAAAACATGCATAAATTGAATACCGAATAAAATAACATACTTTAATTCGCATAAATCGAAACATGCAGAAATTAAAAATGGATTTTGCATTATGTATGCACATCTGTATATAACAGTAAAGTATATAAAGAGTGTGCTTAAAAAGCATTTTTTAATGTACGTCGTACTTGTTATAAAACCTTTTAGAAAATTCGCAACTGATTTTTTCTTGACCAGAAAGATCAACCAAAGAAAAGACATCCAAAAAACAAACAGTGCACTTCTTTTTTTTCACACACAAAAACAAACAACAAACGAACTGAAAAACCAAACAAAAAACTACCGCCAGTGGACGAGAAACTCGTTGCCATGAATTATTAAATATCAAGTTTTGCGAAAGCCTTAGAAAGATAGAAAGAGTGAATCATAAATAGTGTAATAGATAGTAATTACCGCCCGGAAGGAACATCAATCACGTGATTAAATTTTGAAACACTTGGTGGTCGAAAGATTAAGAAAAGAAAAACACGAGGCGTCGTCTTTTGTTGCTTGTTTATACACGAGGGTCATTTTTAATCTTTTTATTTTAAAAAATTAAATATGACGTTTAACATAAATCATGCAGAATAAAGTAGAGATGTGCCATTGATCAGCCACCATCCGCTGGTTAGCCAAAAACATTCACAACGAATTAGAAATAAAACCAAACAAAATTCCTAAATCTTCTATAGTGATATTATAACGTTTCATTGGTTTGGTCATGTAAGTGATTAAAGGATAGGCTAACCAAAAAAATAATTAATTAACTGGTAATTTATTAACTAATTAATTTTTAACTACTAATATCAAATTAGGCATGTACAATTTAAAAGATTTTCCAATTTTATTATTTTTCATGTATTAACGCATTTCACTGCTTCGACTCACGCCTTTGTCCAAATTGACCGCTCGAAAGTGGACTTCTTTGCGTAGCAAAAATGCATTACAGCGAAATTTATATTTCTGGCAAAACAACGTCATCATGTTTTAATTAGCATGGAATGCTTAATGTCTTGATACGGAAACTAATAATCAAACTAGGCAAGTTCATTAAACAGGAGGTACTTGATTTATGCGGGTGTTAAGTTTTTTTTTTGGTTGTTTTTTTTTGTGTTTTTTCCCCTCTTCTGTAATGTCCCTCGGGACGTATATTTCATAAATAAAAAATAAATAAATAAAAAGTTGTTCACATATAAATGGAAAACACAATGTACCAAAATTGTAATGAAATACCACCTTCACCAACCAGCCACTGATACACTGCTACACAAAAATTGCGTAATATCGACATTTTCTCGTATTTATCGTACGATTTCTCTCTTCGTATAATAACGAAATCACATTCAAGTAACTCGCATAAAACGAGAAGCTCCTGTATTTGAATGTGTACTGAACTGGAAAGAAGCGATTCTTTGGTAATTCCTAGCAATGCTACACTTTATAAGCTAAAATTTTTATATAAATAATTATACAGACTCTCTTCACTTAGCAACCTACCTGTTTAGCGACGGCTCGACTTATGACCCTCCAGTTGTATATTTTTATATAAATGTGTATTTTTTATTGTGCACTGATCTTCTGAAATCACTACACTTTGAAGGATTCGGTGACTAAAAATGTCAATCTAAACGTCTTTTTTGATTATAAAGAACTTTGATTTATTTGGTACATCGTGTATATCATCTTTTGCGAAGTGCATTTTTATGTTATGTACTGTAAAAAAAAAAGCCTCGCTTATCGACTAATTCGCTTAACGACCTAATCGTAGGAACGGAACCCGGTCGTTAAGTGAGGAGAGTCTGTATAATGTACAGTAGTAGCATCTCGATTATTTGATATAAAAAGTTGAAATTGAAAGAGTAGGGATAATCGACAATGTCAGATATACTGTACAGGGTCCATCAAAAAGATATCAATTTGGTATGGGAAAAAAGGTGAAAACGGTAAAAACCTGCACGGTAAAAACGGTGCTAGATATTATAACGCAGCATTTTGATATTCATATTCATACTCATCATGAATAATACCCATTCATGTCCATTATGGCCATATTCATATTTGTATAATTCTATAAATTGATAATAAATATAATTGATATTAAAATGCTTTTTGTTTTATACATTTATTTATTTTATTTATTAACAATCCGACTGGGATCGAGTAAATACACACACAAAAAAAAGAGGGTCAAACAAAAAGAGGGAACAAAAATAACAACTACAAAACATAGTTTTGCTTTAGGCGAAACTATGCGCTAGGCGCTTATGCGCTAGGCGCTATGTGCTAGGCTCGTATAAACTAATAGATTTATACGAGCTTTGTGTTATTCGATATTTGATTTATGCGAGTTTTGAAAAATTCTATTTTATCAATAAATAAATAAACATTGGACGATACAGCCAGTTTTGAGAAATCCCATTTTCGATTTCAACAATTTTCGATTCCATTTGAATGTGTACGGACATTTTTTTAAAGGTTATGTTAATTATTGCTGATTAAGGTATCATAATCACCACTTAGTAACAAATAACATTACGCCCTGATGTTTTGAATTTATCGGTTAGGAACATCCTACAAAATCCCTGTCATTGTTTCACCTATAGATGGGGTATTCGACAGTAGCACGCTTTGATGGTTCAAAAGAAAGTAAACTACTATAACAAACTAAAACTTAACCTCATTGACATTTAACATTTGCAAGTTTCTTTCCAAACAATCCCTTTACTGATCAAATTACCATCATATTTTTACGAGGATGTTTCAAAAAATAAGTTTCACTCATGAATAAAAAATAATAAAATGATATAAACTCACTTTATGGATGTTAGTGTAAAGGTACACCCTTTATTAATGTATACACATATTTGTTTAATGCCTGTAAACACTTATTGGAACGTGTGATCAACTTTTCGATACACCTACTGACAAATTCGCTCCAGTTTGATGCAAACATTTTATGATCACCGTTTTCACAGTTTCATTGGTTTGGAATTGTTGTCGTACAATTTCGTTGGTCGTTTTACTAAAAAAGTTGTTATTCACACCCAGCTACCATTTGTTTAATGAAATGACAAGCGAAATTGAAAAACGAAAATTCAAAGCCAACGAAACTGTGAAAATGGTGGCCCTTAAATGGTTGCATAAAACTGGAGCCCCACTGGCTCCAGTTTCAAAAAGTTGCTCACACATGTGTGGTTTCTCAAAGTTGAGTGTCGAAAAGTTGCTCACACATTCCAATAAGTGTTTATAGGCATTAAACAAATATGTGTATAATTTAATAAAGGGTGTACTTTCACACTAACATACATAATGTGTGTCTATATCATTTTGTTATGTTTATATTCACGAGTGAAACTTATTTTTTGATCCACTCTCGTATGATCCTACTATTAGAGTAAGATCATATCTTACTATTAGAAAATAATAACTTATGATCCTACCTCTTACACTTGAAGCAGAGTCGGTGGTAGACATGTCCTTGCACTTGTACTTTGTCCTGCGACACCACGAATCCGCAAACACCGCATTTGTTAGGCAGCGGTAAACGGAGTTGCATAGCGGAAATGTTGCGCAAACTTCCACCAATGCTGTTGGCAGTTGCAGCGGAATGGTGGTGATGGTGATGATGATGGTGAGGATTAACGGAACCTTTCTTCCCATAAGGTCCCGCGGACGAGGGCCCCGAAGGCCCTTCGCCACTTAAGTCGTGAATACTACTCGACAAGCTGCCTTTACGTGACTTGGGGCCACCCAAAGTCAGCGATGTGTGCGATAACGCTTTCTGCAGTTTCAGCGTGAAATTGGGACTACTGAAACTCTTGAAAGTGGAGCGGGATTTTTCAGCCGCTTTGTCCCCGCTATTTTTCTCGCTCGAAGCTGAAGCGTTGTTTCGGCTGTTTGTTGTCGTTGTTGTGACGTTGGCGCAGGTTTTGTCGACAACGATGTCGTTGGGTCCGCCATCGACGTTGTTTCCATTTAGCGTGTTGGAAGTGCTGGAACGTTGAAGCGTTCCCGCTACGACGACGCTCGAGTGAGAGGGAGACGAACCCGACGAACTTTGCTCGTAATTCGCTTGTGTCAAATCACCCAAGCTGGAAAAATCTTCCAGATCTAACTTGAATTCGTCATCTAAACAGAAAGTGCAGAAAAAAAAATGGTTATAGAAATCTCTTATATAGTTTTCGAACGACGCTGTGTGTGTGTTTGTCTAATGCTAGGCAAGAAGAGTTAAAACTATACGCACAGATCTGGGTAATTATATTTACACGATCATATTGTCTGTTGCTAGGCAACATGAGTTGAAACAATGAAGAAAAAAAGGTCCTCGTCGTTGTTGACGAACATACAACTAGTAAAAATATAGTTATAACTAGTAAATAACCCGTCAAAAATGACGAGAAAGTTATGTATTCATTTAGCTCATATTGCTGCGCAATATTCGCTAGTTGGCGAGTATTTATTTTTTATTTCGGAATTTTCACACACGGTGGCGCTGGTGAGGAAGCACGCGCTTGTAAATAAATTCTTCACTGGCAAAGTTGTTTCAAATTGTTATAGAAAGATTGCCAGATTGTTGTTATTTTTGTTGTTATAGAAACATAACTGGTGAGGAGGAGGAGGCAGATTTAGCATTTTATAACAATTAGATTTATCACCATTAAACATTCTTTACATTTTCTACTCTACAGACAGAATAGACCTTTTTGTGAAAAAGTTTTTTTTCACACCTCGCCTCCTCTACAAGCTTGGTCATGTAGAAAAGACAAAAACGAAGGTGTCAGGCAGATCAACTGTTTGCTACACAACCATCTCTAACCACATTCGAAGAAGACTGTGTGATATAGTTCACTCTTGTTTCTCTCGCAGTTTTCCTTTTTTTCCTACCTTTTATATACTACCTGACGAAAACAAATCTTCTAAGAAGCAGGCGAAACGTCGCAAAGGGTGAAAAAAGGTCTACTAAGTACGAACTCATTTTTACCATTGTATGCTTTCTTGAGTAAATAAATGGTTTATAGATCTTTATTGAAAGGACTTTGAAATTTTTATAAATAAATTCTTATAAGTATTGCACTACGCCGAGAGCGGTAAATTTGAATCTTTAAAACATTTTATTCTTATTTTTATTTTCACTTTTACTAAGAATAACCCATGAGGATCGTTATTTACAACAAAATAAAAAACATAACAACAAGTCAATCAATATAATTAATATGCTTAAATGGTATCTAGTAAATTTTTTTAGAGTAGTGTTTTCTTCATAAACAGTAGAAGAGGAAAAACGATGTATATATGTTTTGTCATGTTTGTATATATGTATATAATTCACCACTGTATATCCGAAAAGAAGCTGAAAACCTTAACATAACATCAACACAATTTAAATCATTCGAAAAAAATTTATATATTCATCTTGTTCATACTGATTAATTGATCGTATTATACCATTCTTGTATTACGAAACCATTAATTTTGTTTTGTAAACGTTTACTATATTGATTGTTTTGTGATATCTTCTTTTTTAAGTAACATGTTTGATCTATTTGGATTGTGTAAATAAAAAATAAAATAAAATAAAAATGTAGGAAGATTATTCCAGGAATCAAAAGTATTATAAGAGTAGAATTTTGTTATATTGATTGGAATGGTATTATCAATATGAAATTTATATGATTGTTGTGTACGACGGTTATTATTGTCAAAACAAAGCCTTTTATATTTGTGAAGTGGGTGGGAAGATTCATGTAATAAAATCATGAGATGTTTAATTTTATTAAAAGTTATAAGCTTTTGTATAGTCAATATTTTAAAGATTCGTAATTTTTTGTAATTGAAACATATTGAGTAAGGCCAAATAGAACACGAATAATTTTGTTAAAAGCGACAGTGAGACGATAAGGATTCAGCTTCTAGTTAATTTAATGTTTTGGCTTCACGTATGGGATCTGTTTTAGTTATTTTACGCTCCGATTGTTATTGTTTATAGTTCACACATTTTTATAAAAATATCCCGGTACAAAGTTTTCACCTTTTATAACTGAAAAAATGGTTTCAGTTAAACGATATCAAAACTTAGTATTAAAAATATTCTTTTTCGGTTATTTTTAATTAAATTTTAGAAAAATAAAGAAAATGTTTCATCAAACTTTTGCTAATTGCAATTTAATCAAGTTATAGAGTGAACGTTAATTCAAGTTTAATTCACAATGAAAAGTTAATTAGTGTCGCGCCTATTTCTGTCAAAAAGGTCACAAAATAGTTTTTTTCAAATACAGTACTGCGATATTTAACAAACAAACAATCAAAAAATTAAAACATTTCGAAAGTTGACAAAATTAATTACATTCACTCAACAAAAACAAAAAACTAAAAATTTTAAGACTTAATTCCAAGTAAACTTGAATCGAATCAGTGTAATTAAGAGTTGGGTGCATTCAAAAGGTGGTGGAATTAATTGCATCTCACCAACTTGCACCTTTAACATCCGCTAAAACCTGGAATCTAATTGTAATTGTCAAAAAAGGTTCAACGAGGTTGCAAGCTTTTCAAGTACCATTTACTTTTCGTGTTGACTTCTGTTAGTTTGTTTATTTATTTTGTTGCAATTTGGCTCTCTTTAGCAATTGCACATACTTGTTTCATGAAAAGAAAAAAAACAGTAGTAAAAGAGAAAATATTTTTTTATCACTACTGTATTGTAATTTGTTACAGCAAATGCTGTATGACTGCAATATTTAAAGTGCAATATTCAAAGAAATATTCAGTGAATTTTTGATGTATGTGCATCTCTCATACGCGATTTTGCTAATGTGCGTGCGACCAAAAAAGTTCGATAACAAGTGAAAACATTCGAAATTATGCGATTTGGTTAAACGGTGGACGTTGATTGAACGTTATTGCAAATGCCCACTTCTGAACAATACTGTACATGCGATTTTCAAATTTGTATGGTTTTTGCAGAACTATCTCTCACATAATTCAAAGATTTCCTTACATACATCTAGAACTGCTATTTATGGAAAAAAAATTAGATAATCCTATCTAATAAAATAGAAAAAAAAATCCTTTTCCTCCTCCTACTCCACACAGTTATGGCCATTGGACAAGAAACATCACGTGATTCTTTCTTTTGCACCTGAGCATTCTAGAAACTTCCAGAACAGAGGGCTTTTTTCACCAGCGCCACCGTGTGTGAAAATGCCGAAATAAATGCTCTAACTGTAACGAATATTGCAAAGCAATATGATGTAAAAGAATAAAAAACAATGATAAACGAGTTAAAACAATGAATTTCATAATGAAAACAAAAACAAAACAAACTTTTCTGTCATTTTTGACGGGTTATTCATTAGTGCTCAAATATTTATGAAGAAATTTAACACACAAATTGCAAACTATAAATAGTACTGTATATCCAATAGTTAACCCAAACTGTAGCACGAAATGTAGTGTTTACATTAGTATTATTTAACACAATGAAGAGTATTATTGTTTGCATCCACGTTGTTATGGTATACCCCGTGGATTTAAAGTGGACTACACTCATAGATAATTTCTGTTTTTTAATGATATTGTATACGTATAAGCATTAAAAATCCCTTTCAACTACTATTAAAAATAATTATAATTACTGTATAGCTTTACAGTTTTCCATACGTGTAACATCAACACAAAAATAACGCGATTCTTTTTTCTTTCAATTCTAGTTCATTTACAACGCCTCAAATGAGCTAATCAAATGTGCAAATTTAATCCTTAATTCGCACAGAGTGGACAGTATAATTAACTAGGGGGTTTAGCCATACAGTCAATACGGTTTGCCTACTTAACCGGATTACGTTTGTGTGCGGCATTACGGTTAAAAGCACCCTTTAGTCGTTAGTCTATGATAATAGCGCATTATGGTTGCAAAAGTTTACAAATAAATCCAACTTATTAATTTGGTATTACAATTTTAACTTTTTATCACGTTTCAATTTAAAGTGAAAGTTCTTAAAATGCAACATGTAATGGTTTACGATTCCAACGAATGGTTCAATGGAAAGATCAATGCAAATGGTAAATCGTTATTTCACTTGTAAATCATCATTCACTGTTTGAATTCGACTGAACAAAGTCTTTAAACGAATGCTCTGATATGAATACCCTCGAGTTTCACACATACGTTACATGTATTTCGCTAATATGAAACAACAGAAAGTCTCCCAGATATTCGTAATACGCGAGAAGCTTTCGTTACCATAATTCACATTTATCACATATCTACGTATATACCGTATATAGTAGGTTTATATTCATATATGTATATACAGTATATCACATATATGGTGTACAAGTGACTGAACGCTGAAGTTTTAACATTTTATGGAATTTCGATATGCTATTTACGATTTTTGTAACCCTTGTAAAAACTAAGGACCATCTGTATATCTTATTGGAGAAATTGTACAGCCCATGGCCAAAAGTATTGGCTCACCAAATCACTGACAGAGAAAACCTGTTTGTTTTTTTCCATAAGTTAATCAAATAAACGCAAACAGCAAAACATATAAAGACCAATGAATAGAGTTTGCTTTCCTCATGAGTCCAGTGAACAGAGTTTGCTTTCCTCTTAAAAATAGTACAACATAAATAAAATATTGATACAATAAATGGGAAGTATAGAAAAGTCAACGTCAAGAAAAGGCACTTAGCCAAAAATATTAGACCGCTCCATTTTGTGGTCATAAGTATTAAACAAGTTCATTTTTCTAGAAAAAAAATAACAAAATAGGACATTGATGCAATGTATTTTACGTATAGTATATCTCACTTCGTTGTAAATTGGACAGTCATTGAAATAATAGACTACGATCATAGTGAAATAGAAGAAATTATCCAATGATATCAAATCAAGAATCATTGCTGTCCAAAATAATTTTTTCCCACCTAGATATTTTTGTTGATTATTATAATAAATGTTGTTTTCCATTTACAAGTAAGTGTAACATAATTTTGACATCCCCTGTATATATAAAAAGTTTCACCTAACTTTCTATACAGTATACAATACATAGTGAATTTAACCGAAAAACAACTATAACTTATGATCAGCGCTTCTGGTGATAATCGTCTTTCATGTGTTGTATGCTACTTCCCACCAAATTGACGGGATTCTTTAAAATAACAAAATATAAATAGTATATATGAGTACATAATTTAAATAGATATTAACAAATTATGGCTCGATTTTTACAAATAAAAACTCTTTTTCGACAAATAGTAACCGGCTAGATCGGAATTTGATATCAAAATTTATAAATTTAAGAACGGTTTAATTAGTTAAGAATCAGCATGAGCAAAAAAAAAATTTCTATTAATCCCCAAAATTTTCTATCGTTCAATGACCCAGAAACAAAGCTAGGAGCTTTGAATAGAACAGGATCCAATCAGTGAGTGAGTGAGTGAGTGAGTTCCAACAGTAATGTATTATTAAGGGAGATTCAATGATTGAATTGAATACCTGTATAGCGCTGTGGTGTTCAAAAATTGAACTTCTCTTTATTTCATTTCCACGAGGTTTCCTTTCATGGCATGTTGATATCCGCATATTTGTACAATTTGCGGAAATTGATCCTTTATAAACAGGTAGCATTGCGTGATGTACCTACTACCCCACACTGCAACCCGGGCGGAGCCGCAGGGACAGCTAGTCTGGTGATAAAACAAAAGAAGAAAACGCACCTGGAAGCAGTGACTGGCTTGGATGATAGGGTCCCATTGCAGGAGTTGTCCAAAAATAAAGCAACTGATCCAGTTCTTGACTAGGTGTCGTGGCAGGCGATTGAGTTTTGGACGAAGGTTTCAAGATTGATTCCGTGATTCGTCCAGGATTCGTTGGTGTCGTCGGATTCGAAGAGGAAGCCATTGACGAGGCTTGGGATGACGAGTAGAGATCCAGATCCGGGCTACTGGCTCCCAAACTGGCAAACAGATCCGGCATCATCAGATCCATGGTGAAAGACGGAAACGGAAATCAATACTGGAATCCTTTTTATTTTGTAGTTTAATCCAAAGTCAGCTTCACGTCATCAAGTCAGTGATCACTGAAACGACAAAAAATAGATTCAATGTTCGGTAATGTTACCCACAAGATTGTTTTATAGTTTTTGAAAGTTTTGTCCAGATCAGGGTCCCATGCAGGCTTTAAATTGAAATTATTACATACTGTAAACCAAAGTGACTTATAATTACAAACTAAGGAACAAACAAAAGACATTAAAAATATATATCTATAAAGGAAAACTGATGTAACGTTATGGATTACCCTGTATAATTCTATACTTTACATGCGTTTTACAATAGTACGGACTAGGGTTTCTTTCCTGGGATCTCGGAATTCCGATTTATTTTAACCTAATTTATATATCCCGGGAACTAATTACATATTCCGGGGAAATTTCTGATAGTTTAAAAAAATGTTTATTTTGTGTTAAACTCTTTGCTTTAATACCTTATTTAGGATTAAATCATACAGGGTGATTCAGAATAACTATTCCTAATTTTCGGAGTTGATACAAGGCATGTAATGAGACTTTTTATGCGATTTATATTAGGTTCACTTGTTAGTGAGTTGAAAAGAGTTGTAAATTGTGAACGTCCATTGTATATGACTTTGTACATTAAAACTCAAAAGCATCAAAAGAAAAGATCAAGACTAAGTGACCGAAGCATAGACCACCTCCGTTTTTTGACATCACGTTGCAAAAATTTATTTTAATCATGTTTTCATTGTGTTCACTACAATGAAATTGTTTGTAATACAAAGGTAATATATCTCAAATTTACTTTTCTCTAACCAAAAGCATTTTATCAATTACGGTATATTAATATAGAGAAAAATAGCTGTGTATCACATATAAGACGGAGTTGTTTTTGACCTTATTTTAAAATATCGTAATTCATTAAATCTGAAAATGAGACTGATTTCATCACAAAATCCCAAGATGAGCAAAAATGTTCAATATGAGAAAACCCAATATGGACTATCTATAGCACAGTGTAAAAATTCAGTATCATCTTATCTGTAAAAGACAAGAGAGCTCTCCTCCTGCACATCTGTTATAGACATGTTGAAGCGCCATCGTGTGTGAAAAAACCGAGACTAACACCAAAATTTATACTCCAACAACAAGCACAATGTATTGCGAAGCAATAAGAGTTCAAACAACTAACGAATGTCACGAAGCAACATCAGTTAAAATAATAATAAATAGCTAACAAATGTTGCGAGGTGACAGGAGTTAAAATAATAAATAGTGTAGCTAACGAATGTTGCAATGCAACGTGAGTTAAAAGAATGGATTGTGTAATGAAAACAAAAAACTTTCCCATCATCCACACCCACCATACGCTTTCGTGCCGGGATGCATCATGGTTCATCCTGTACATTACGATACAATACGTGTACTGTACAACCACGGAAACATTAATTTGAACAACTTTTTTTCTTGAAGCTAACGATTCGATCAATTTGCATTACAATATATTTTTTTGGTATTTAAAGTACATTTAAATATTTCACGAAAAAAGTTTCATCCGGGACTTCATGTTTTTTTGTACTACGGCAGTACTTCAGCACGCGCATCTTTAAGAATAGATAATCATAAAAGTGAAAAAAAACTTATCTAGCTTAAGTTTGAAAACGAGGCTGCTAACGAGACTTTGTATTCTGTAAAGTGCAGGAAATGCCACTTGGCTAATAGGCCAATTACGAGTCCGAAAGTAATTGGATGCAACATGGACGTTGCAGAAAAGTTGGAGAGGTTCATTATTTTGTTAAAAATAAAAATAAAAATTATAAAAATTTTATATGTTGTAAACATATAGCTAATAGTACACTTGCTTCAATTGTTCAGAATTGCACTGATTTCAATAGTAGTATCTTACTCCGTATAAACATGTATATTCTAACATACACGTTTTATCGGTATATAAGTGACCATACGTCCTGTATTCTATAGGGCAGCCCTTTATTTCACAGTGGTGCCCTTTACCTTTATTTATTTTGTTTTGTCCTCTATTTGCTCGATTTTGTCTTTTATTGTCGTTTATTTCATTTCCTCGTTATTACTGTGAGATGATGCGAATCAAAATTTCTTTTTTATACGCTTTATATTAGTTTCATTCATGTGTAAGTGAGCATAAAACGATGAATCGCATAACTCAAATTCTCATAAATTTAAATTCACGTGAATCCAATCTTGCAGAAATCGAAAATGGAATTACGCAAAACATAATCGAATATCGAACAACTCAAAGATCGCATCAATATACATTCGCATAAATCTAAACTTTGCAGAAATCCAAAATGAAAGTACACAAAACATAAATCGAATATCGAATTACTCAAAGATCGCATTGATCAACATTCGCATAAAATCAAAATTCACAAAATCAAACCTTGTACTAATCTAAAATGAAACTAGTCTTAAAACTCGCATAAATAATAATAAACTTGCGATATTTTTCTCGATATTTGATATTTTCTGTTTTCAATGTTTTCGAGTTCCCGTATGCGATCCCGTGGATTTCATTATTTACCCTGGTTGCTATAGTGAACCTGCGTGGATTTAGAACGTGGGTTCTACGTTAGAAAAATATATATATAATAATAATAAAGAAGATTATTATTTTATTTTCCAGTCTAAACACTAAAATATTGTAAAATTTTACAACATTTGTATTGTAAGGATCGTTTTAGGATAAAATAAATTTCAAAATGATACAGTACTGTCCCTTCATCAGACATACGTTACGTTCTGTAAACGTTTATTATATAAACAGTAATAGTTACATAAACGTAAGCAGAAAGTTACATATGAAAACCTACAGTATGAATGAACTTATGACTAGAAATACACACACGTAACAGCAACTATAAAACTTACACATACAATTATAAGTATTTTATTTTATTTTATTTTATTTTTATTTATTTTATTTTATGTATGTATACATGTACATGTGTGCGTCACACGGCTATGTTTAAAGCAAACGTATCTGTAGATGGAGGTATAAATATTAACGTTTACATACACTTTCAGTAAGATACTGAAACATGCACACAAAGCACTTTGCAAGGGTTACGATAAAAAATACGATCACATGACATTTTTCGTACTATTAATGCATTTTATCGATCAAAGTGTACCATATCATTACACTATAGATTATTACATGAGAAAGTTTTTTTGTTTTTGTTTCATTAAAAATTATGCTTGTTTTTTTTTTTTGAAAAGTTGTTTTTTATAAAAATGTTGTTTATGACGTAAAATGTTTTTTTATCTTCATATTTTGACATTCCGTCTAACTTGGAAGAACAGTTCACGTGACCTTTTACGATAATAGTAGAGGATCTCGTTTAAAATGCATTAAAGATAAGGGAAGGTGGTGCCTGCACTTTTAGGTCTCTGGTAATTGAATATCCCCATTCAATCAACGATGAAAAGGAGAACACACAAGACCACTAGCTATTATTACTCAACTCATCAATTTTCCACTGCTAATAATAATAGAAGAAAAAAATGTTGGAGACTATTGGCTAGTGGTTTTTTTTTCTCCAAAATACTCAAAGGCAGGTGAAACAGAACAGAAAATCAGGAACCAATAAATAGTGTGTACAATGGTGTATAGTTTTCGCAAAGTCACGATGAATGTCTGAAAATAGTATACCGTACTGAATATTACCACTTTATCGATTTGGTTATTTTCATTAATGCAATATTCATCCATATTGAAATACACATTAAAATCATAAATTAACGTATTACTGTACTATACGGTAATTACCCAGATCTGTGTGTGTATCTGCCCCACTGAAACGTTATTCAATTTACACTCACGTTGTTATGAACCCCAGTGATTCATGGGTTAACAATAACGATGCGAATGTGTACATGTAAATTACAACAATTACTGCGTAATAGAAAATATAGCTAACTATACAGGGTGCTCAGCGAATTTTTTTACCCAATAACTCTACTGCATAGTACCAGTGATTTGAAGAAAAGGTGCTGTAGCAGCATCCTGCATTTCAATCACTACTGTTGGATAAACTTTTATTTCGGTTGTTAACATATTTTGAAACAATTGTTAAATCATGTGTCGAATTCAAAACCACCAATAACAGCTGACTAGAAGACTTTCTTTGGTTGTAGGCGGGGTTACAGCGCTGAATCTTGACAGCGCTGTCACGAGTTACGACCTCTTGGTGGGGCAATTCAGGCAATCTGTAGACAATTATGAACGTCAGATTATTGCCCACCCAATACAAAGTGGCTGACGTCACAGTTATCCATAAATTTTAAACCACTTGCCACACCAAAAATTTGCGTGTCGATAGGCGGATCTAGTACTTTCACGTCCAGTGGTTTTGTGAGTCTTTATTGTTGACCGTTGCTTGTTGCATTTGCTTTTTGTTGTTATTCCTAACCTAAACTGGTGTCTACTGGTGTAAATACCAGTTTATGTTAGGTAATAACAGAATCTTTCCTGTTATTTCACCGCCACTTTTGCTGTCCAATAATAAACTCACAAAGTGGAGGTGAACTGATATACTAAGTCAAAAATATCTAACTTAACCTTAACCTTTTTATATATGAAAAAACTATATTATTAAAAACTGCGTTGTTGGTAACTTCTTTTACAACCTCATAATTACTGAAACAAACACGTGGAAATATATTTTTGGCTTTTGTGTACAATAATGTGTGGTGGCTTGAAATGTTTTAACATGTACAATGTAGATTTTTCGTCAGCAAACCCTTTTCGAGGAAAAACGGACCTTTCGTGTGACAAAATCTCAGAATCGACCGGACACCGATCCGTCTTGATACATACAACAAAATGTTTCACGACCTCAGTTTATGTTCCAAATTACCCTGTAGGTTTTCAAAGACCTATCAAAAATAAAAACAATCAAAGATGTTGAAGCATTTTCATCTCAGAGTTAAATAAAAAACGTTAAAAAACTCATTAAAAATTGGTCAAACAAAATTGAAATTAAGATTTAAGCACCTGGTAAAATTTAAATTTCTAGTTAACTAAACTGCTATATAAAAATAAGTCACTCATCACGTGGAAAAAATCTACAGGACTTGTCTCAAAATTTATTTTTAAAAAAAAAAAGATGCATTGATTGGCAATCTCATTAGCAAAAGTGGTAATTGAAACAACTTCAAAAATGTCTTCTAATCCGGTATAAACCTGATGTATTATCCTACTCGAAGACCACATGGTACCATTAACAAATTCCAGATCGTGGTTGGCCACATTTTCGAACCATTAAAATTTTACATACACCTACACCTAACCACATCCGGTTTATCGACGTTGAGTTTACACACATTAAAAAAACAAATGTTACAATTGAAGAGCTAATTTCCAAAACGTCTTATCTCCATTTTAATCACTTTTGAGATAAGAATAAGAGGATCTGACAACTATCTGTGCATCGCTGATTTCAAATTATGTTATTTTCAAGACTCAAAACTTATTATTTTTTTACTGAAAAACACTCTCAAAAACCACGTTTATATGCAAAGTCTATGAGCGAATGAATACAAAAATTATTTTCTGAAAATTTATTTTTTTGGATTTAAGACGTTTTGGAAATAAGCTCTTCAATTCATAATTCTTACAATTATGTTTCGTACATGGACTCATCGTCATTACGCCCTGATTAAATAAATTTATTATAAAAAAAAATAACATAAAAAAATATATATTCACCCCCCCCCCTGAAATAAAATAAAAACAAAACATGAAAAGCGGAAATGAATTAAAGATAATTAAATCAAAAAAGTGAAAACACGAACCAATAAAAAAACAAAAACGAAATATAACTTGACACTAGTAATAATTACAAACGTTACAAGAAGGAAGTACGCTTTAGTAAGCGTAAAAAAAACTTTTTTGTTACGGTTGTAATTTCTTATGTAATTATTTTACTGCTTTCAAATGATGCTTTTCGTTTAAATTAGAAATTCAAGGAGTTCAAATGACTTCAAATGACGATTAGTTTTCCACTTTTAGATTGTGCATCTAAAACGTACGTCCAACCTCTTTACTCCGTTCAAAACACTTGATATGCCGGATTATAGAACAATGTTATTAGTTCTATGATCGGAAATGTTCCCAAGGTTACGGAATTTGGTACTTGTCTGTTAACGACTAGTTACTGATATGAGAGTGCTCAATGTCTATGGTTCAACGTAGTTAAAACAAACAAAATTGTATTAAATATTATACGTTTCATATTAGCTTCACTTGTGAGTGAGTTTGTGAGAGCTGGGAATTGAACGTATATTGCCGTCTACAGTCGTTTATGAGAATATACTTTATTATAAAAAAAATTAAAAACGCATAAAACGATTTTTTACATTATAAAAATTTTTCAATAAAATGTCACGTATTACAAAAGTTCACTTGTAATTTTCTCCGGATTATATAAATTATTCACATAAATTTTTCCGGTTGCAATTTTCTCGAATAAAAAAATTGCTTATAGTTATCCGGATTACATAATTTTTCTGATAAAATGTCACAGATTACAAAATTTTGCTGGTGACTTTTCCGGATTACATAAATATTTTTAGTTAATTTTTCCGGATTATAGATTGTCTCAAATTTTCTCGTATGAAAAAATGCTTAATAAGGTTCCACATTATAAAACATCATACGTGTTTTCTAACAAAATATTACGTATTACAGAAGTTTACTCTTAATTTTCTTCACATAAATTATTCACATAATGTTTTTTGGGGATTGCGATTTTTTTCGAATAAAAAATTATTAATACTTTTCCGGATTACAGAAGTTTTCGAAAAAAAATGTTCGATTCAGACGTTTATTCGTAGTTCTTTCCGGATTACAGAAGGTTTTCCCAAATTTATTCATATAAAAAAAAATTCCTAACAATTTTCCGGATTACAAAAGTTTTCTGAAAAAGTGTTACGAATTACAGAAGTTTACTGGAAATTTATTCCAGATGAATTTCGAATTTTGCGGATGACGTATATTTCCGAAATTATTTATGTTCATAATAAAATCTATATAAACGAGTACATTACAAATACTTCTTAACTCTTTATATACTGTCATATACAGATTTGCTGTTTTCGATTTATGCGAATTAAAATTTATGTAATATTTGAGTAATTCGGTATTCAATTTATGCATGTTTTGAGTATTTTCATTTCTTATTTTTGCACGTTTCGATTTATGCGAATTTTGATTAACGCGAATTTCAATTTATGCGAATTTAAATTTTATGCGATTGTTGACTTATTCGATATTGCATTTATGTGAGTTTTTAGTAATTCCCATTTTTAATTTGTGCAATTATTCATTTATATATATATATAATAATTTTAAAAAAGTGCGACTTACGCGGTTTTTGATTTATGCGGTTTTTGATTTATGCGGTTTTAGATTTATGCGAAGGATTTATGCGATTCTCATTTTATGCGTTTTTTGATACATTGGACTATAATATTCTCATAAACGTCTGTCGATGGCAGTATACGTTTAATTCCCAGCTCGCTCACTCACGAACTCACTCACAAATGAAGCTAATATTATAATAAAATTATAATTGTACCATACCAGATTAAAGAGGCTAAAGGCAGATTGAAGTGGCTTTCCTCTTCAACATGTTTAAGAAACAAATCGATAACTGTCAACTCCACTCTATCCAAAGGAAACATTGAAAGCCGTACCAAAAAATTGAAGATTAAAAAGTGTAAAGTTTATGATTTTTCAGGTAAACATGGAGTCAATTGGAAAAGATGGTGTTAAGCATCACGGGAAAATATTGGATTTGGAGAATCGCATTATTCGAGGAAAAAGCAACACCTACACTTTAAAATGTGCACATCACTTGGCAACAACAACTAAAAGTGCTTTTTTCTCCCAAAAGGATTCAGCTTTTTTTTTTCCCCTAAAAGGATTCACAATTTAAAAGTTGCTGACAAACCACGAAAACTGAAAACTAGGCAAACGAACATGAATTACTATTACGAATAAAAAATATATAAGAGTCGTGTAAAGTAAGCCTTAAAAAAATCGTGTAATATGAAAACTGAAATCGTGTGAGTGAAACGTCAAGCTGATACACTTGGTACACTTAAAACTGAAATCACGTGAACGCCAGAGCTCAGAAAATGCGAAATCACTTAAAATATAAACTGAAAACTTAAATCACAAAAACGTAAAGCTTAAAACTACACAAAAAAAAGCCTAAATAAAATTGAAATTTTCGTACAATATAAAGTTAGAAACCAAAATTTCATAAATTGAAAAAACAAAACAACTATAAACCTGAAATTCGAAAGAACATGTAAAATATTGATATACATGTACATGTAATGTACTGGTTAACTAGCAAAAAAACTGAAACTAAAACTTTTTTGGTTTTAGTTAATATGTTTAGGTTTACAGCTTATACTGTATGAGGATTTGTTGAATTTGATTCTGAATGAAATGTATGCAACAAGTGTAACAAAAACATTCACTTTGTATAAGCATGTCAAATTGTGTCAAAAACGTAATACATCAACGTAACAAAAACGTAATGCATAAACGTAACATAACCGTAACAAACGAAACATAAAGATAACAAGCGTAAGATAAGCGCAAGATAAACGTAACATAAGCATAAAAGCGTAACAAAAGTAAGATAAACGTAACATATACACAACAAACAGCGACCAGTGCAATAACATAAATGTAAAATTTGCTCAACAAATATACCAGATATAGCAAACCAAATGTGACATACGTAATTTGAACAAAAATTTAACACGTAAATTAGAACTATAACAGAAACATTAAAATTAAATGGTATAATCTGTTTATATATTGTATTTGTTTTGGCATTTTTTTTTCAGTTGTATATCATGAAATTTCCACTACTGAATAGACACTAGGATCTTTTAAGTGAAATTTTCTAATGGGGCGTTGCTTCACCCTGTATAGGAAAATTGTATGCCAAGAAAAGGTTGCTTGTTGGTTTGGAAGATGGAAGAAAAATGGTTCCAAAGGTCACGATGATGATCGAGAAAACGAGGCCGTTGCCATGAAAACTTTGTGACGTCACAGTGGGTGAAGGACTTATAAGTTTCTGGTTCACGATATATATACTGTGTAATAAGATGTAGTAGTGGTAACGAGTGGTGACAACAAGCGACAAGATTTTCTTCACCAAGAATGACAAGAAAAAAAAACCATAGAAAAACAACCTTTCCGGTGATTCTTAAACCAAGAAAACTGACGGCGGCGTTCCAAACCGTTAATTCGTAACGCCAAGATAAATTTGTTCTTTATTTTCCTTTGTAAAGAGAGTGGTTGTTATTACGGTTTACACTCTTCTGGTCTGAAAACAAAACAAAATATAACAAAAACGTTGTTTCATTTTCAGTCATATGTGACGTAATTGAGTACTAAAAACATTGTTTCGTTGATGTTTGCTATCTTCTTCCATTCGCACGTGAAAAGGAAAAAGATGAAACAAAAAACAAACATGGCTGCCATAACGTGCATAAATGACATTTCAAATAACCCAATGCTACATTTTCTCAATGAAATAGGAATACAATTTCTGCAGGCTGCTGGGAAAACTTCAAACAGCCGTTGTTGCTAAGCGAATCGTTTCCATAGAAACGGAATAAATTATTGCTATGGCAACAGCAGATATGGTAGCTATAAAAACAAAAAACTGGCAACAATGGTTGCTAAGGAAATGATTAACAATGGCCATGAAACTATGGTTGCTATGGAAACTAACCATGGTAAATATGTAAATTGGAACAGTTGCTACGAAAACGAACAATCGCTGCTATGACAACAGTGACAAAGATTAAATTACGAAACAATGATTGCTAAAAACAAAATGGAGAAATCACGTTGCTATGGGCATAATGAGTGGCACAGAAACAATATTAAACATTGTTATTATTAAACAATATAAAAGCCAAGTGTCTTTCTCTATCTGCCTTTGTGCCTCTTTCCGGGGAACAATGTTTCCATGACGACAACTAAAAACAAACGAAACCATCATAACATAAATGTGTCACCATACCAACAAACATAAGCAGTAATTCGTGAGATGAAATAAACATAAACACTAATTCTAACAAAAGTTGCGAAGCAACATGAGTTAAGTTAAATCAATGAATTATGATTTTGAATTAAATCAATTGCATTCCGTCATTTTTTGATGGGCATACAGAGCTAGTTGGTTTTGAAATAAGCTAGTTGGTTTTGACGGTTATAATGGTGACGAACAACGGACTCCACAATATAACCAACAGTGGTTTTTATTGGTAAAGTTCGTACTTCTTAAGCGGGATCTATAAAATTTTTAACAAGTATAAATTAAAAAACTCAAACCAACATTTTTAAAATTCCACACCACTTGCTCCATCATAACTGAATTTTTAACTCATCTCCACCATTTGTTGTACGTCAATCAAAAAATGGGTGTGAACACATCTCTCTCACCATTAACAATTGTAACCACCCACCCATCCACACAGACAGATGGGTATAAACCACGTCCAATATTTTGGGATGGGAACATGGCTCCCATTGTTCATCGATCGAGAAACTCGCCTCCATCTTTCAAGTTAAAGAAGAAAAGAAAGCTTATATTTTTTTTAAGATATGGAACACCCGAATAGTTGTATGTACTGCAATCCTCAGTATCTTAAAGTACAAGTTACGACTCACTTTTTTTTTATTTAAAGGAAGAAAAGAAGATCACGTGGTGAAAATGGCTTCACGAGTTTTTCTGTGGAGTAGTCTCGTTTTTTGCTGCTGTTAAAGTGTGTGAAGAAAATATTGATCCAGGTTTTCTTCACATCCACGCGTTTCAACGCCCACCTTTTACAGGACAACGACATTTAAATAAAAGTCAACGGCTACGACGAATTTTCTTTTTCGGTTCCTACCGTGTTCTTGTTCCATAGACATAAAATGTAATGTTTTGAGATGTTGTTTTTCTTGTTATTAGTTTTGCTTTTTTTCCAATATTTTCTGTGTAGTTTTATGAAAGTTATTAAAGTCAATGAAAAAAGTTTTGTCAACAAAAAAAAGTTTCGTTTCTGTTTATTCTCTATTTCCTCTTCTGCTTACATTTTGTTTCTGTTTCAATGTGTGCAGTTTACAGGTTGGGTTTTCTTTCATTTGTGTTATACGATAGGTATTGACTTCCTTTTTGTGAAAAGAAAAGAAATCTTGCAACGCTCCTTGACGTGTTTCTTTCTTACAATAAAGTGTTCAGTTCTCATTACATATTCTGTCTTAATTGGAGATTCTGTTCCAGATCTTGTATTGGTTTCTGAATTTTCTTCTGTGTTTGTCACTTCAGTTTTTTGTTGCAGTTTCTGTTTCATTTCTTGGTTCAGTTTCTGTTTCAATTTTTGTGTTTTAGTTTCTATTCCACTTTTTGTTTTAGTGTTCGTTTATATCGTTCGTTTTTTAGTAGTTTTATGTTTCAGATTATGTCAGTTCAGTTTTCGTTTCAGATGTATTTTGGTTCCAGTGTTCATTACCATTTCAGTTTTCATTTCAGTTTCCGTTACAAATTCTGCTTGCATTTGAGTTTCTAATTTCAGTTCTTGTTAGCTTTGATCAGGATTTCGTATTCTTGATCTCGAAACGGGTTTCACATTTAAAGCGTTTTTGAAGCGCGCGATTTTGACGCGAAAATATTTTTCCTCGATCCCAGCATGCAACACGTTCCACGACATCACATGACGCCATGCATGCCTCGAGCTTTTGCAGCATGGCATGAAAGGTTAGCTCCCATGAGTCTTAGCGAACCATACGATACGTGATTGGTTGTTTCTTGGTCGTTCCGAAAACGCTTTGATTGTGAAACTAGCTTTACGGAAATTCCAACATTTTGAAATTTCTTCAAAACCTTAGTTGCAGTTGAAACTGAAACAGCCTCGAGGTGTGCATAATGTCACTAATGACGTGGCCTCATGCTCATGCTCCCTTCCCGCGTCGAAAGTTGCCCACTCCCTTGCCGCTTCAAAAACGCGCTGATTGTGAAACGCGGTTTAGAAATCAAAAATGGAGATTTTTCTTTTAACCATGAAGCTGCTTGTGGCGCTAGTGGTTATGCATGGTTGTTGTTGTTTTTAACTAACCTAATGTTTATGGATAAAAATACCAGTTTAGGTTAGTTAGAAAAATGCAACACTAAATAATTTGTCATCCATCATAAAATTATATACGTTTTTGTTTGTTTCATCTAACCAAAGCTGAAGCTTATAGCCGAGCGCCACAAGCGGCTTCTCGGTTAAAAGAAAAATACCCAAAAAGGTCCAAAACATAGTGACTTTGGTATAAATAATTATAAATGGCACAACTTCGATCACACCTTATATTATTTTGCAGGAACTCATTTACACGTATTAATAACAGTCAATCATACACAACAATTCGAGTTGTGTATGAAGTCATCACAAGTAGTGCAGTTTCTGATCACACTGCTTATTCATAGTTGACTTAAAATTCAATTATACAGGGTAAATAAAAAACATTCTCACGGTATAATTTTCAATTTTAAATGCAGAAAATAGAAACAACGGCTGACTGACGATAAGAGGTTTCAAGACACAACGTAATTAAATCCAACAAGAAAGGAACCTAATTACTTTATATGACACAAAAAAATAATCGATAACAGAAACAATCAATCGATATTTTCAACCACAAATTAATGTTTTCTGAAAATTAAAACACCTTCAATAATCTTTCAAAATAATATTGAAAAGTCAACTTTTTTCCTTAATAAACTAAAAACAATTTCGTCATTCTTGGCAGCCATGTAAAAACAAAAAGAACCAGAATAATTAACCGATCAAATAAAAGATAGCAGTTTCAGCAAAAAATTTTGCGAACTTTTGCCAAGTTTCGTTTTCATTTCTTGATCTTGTTTGAGGAACTGGATGAGTCAGGTATTTTGTCTGTATGGGTGGGTGGTTGAATTATAAACGTAAAACGACAAAAAACACAATGAGCTGGTGTAAAAATCAAGTTCCGTAACTAAACGAGTGTAGTTTAAGTGCAAAGACGACGAGCGAATAATAGTAGAACGAAAGTAAGTTTTTAAAGAAACTTTACACGAAGCATAACAAATATCTACAGGGTGATATGTATATACATCTTGCGTAAAAAAAAATTTCATTTAAACGAGTTTCAAAGCAAATTGCATTTAATACTCTTTTCTTTTTAAATAATGATAATATGATTATTTTAAGTACCCGGTACTGCAATCGATACGTAACAGGGTGATCCAACTGTCGAAATATGAATCACTTAATTCACAGTCAAAGAAGTTTCAATGATTAACTACATAGAAACTAGTCATTTATGAAGAAAAAAACAATATACAGGGTGATACAACAAAATGGTGAAACAAAATATTTTATATAAAAACAGTATTCATTTCTTCCTCAATTTCATGAGCCACTGAATGAATGGCCATGTGTACCACGTGATGGGGGAGACATAAATCAACTGACATAAGAGCACCCAAACAGATTCTCTTTTCCCAGAAAGCAAAAGGAAAGAGTAATCGATGAAACCATAAGAAAAAAATTCATTTTCTAATTTTTATATATAAAAAATATTTATACAATACTAATATTAAAGCACACAAATAAAAATCACAAAATAGTAAAAGTTAAACACGCCGAATTAAATATAATGAAAAAGTGATTAGTTCCTTTGTTCCAAAATATGGTTTACGTTCCATGTAAAACTTTCCGATTATGAACAAATTAAGGAAATAATAAGTTTTTATTAGCTTACGTCAAAAATGACGGGATAGGGTTTTTCATTACGCAATTCATTGTTTTAACTAATGATAATTCGCAACATTCGTTGCAGTTATTTATTATTTTAACTCATATTACATTGCAATATTCGTTACAGTTATTGTATCGATTTCGACATTTTCACACATGATAGCGCTTCTATAGCTGGTGAAGAGGAGCGCTCTAGGCTTTTATTTTTATAGTAATCTATAGGTAATCAATCTAACATTACTCAACAATAAAAACTATGAACTACCTCAAGCAAGCAAATGCCTGTACAAATTTAAATTTACAAAATGTATATTGACAAAAACAATGCTTATATGTAGGGTTAATTTTTGGTTATCTTTTTTATAATTTTATGACATCTGCTAAATATTTGATATTTCTGTTCGACGATTTTACAGTTTGACTAGTAGGCCTATAATTAAATACTTATAACGCTCTTATCAGATGGTTGTATAAGAATCAAATTGTTTGTTTAGTCTTCAATTTTTTATAACCTACACAGTATGTGCTAATATAAGTCAGTATACACATTGGCTCAATTCAAATTTAAATTCCACTAATGGGTATTTCAATGTTGTCACCAGATACCCGTCAATTTATGTGCTTTTTACTAGTACTGTATAAATGGTTGTATAATAATCTACATATGTGAAATAGTCATTTGATCTGGTTATAATCACGATACAGTCATGACAACCCTCCTAATATAATTATTTTATTTGATGAACATTGAGAACTTTGAGAAACAAATAAATTTTGAAAACGTAGTCCAATTTCGGGTATGTAAGTTAGTTGGTAAAACTTGCAAGTTGTTCGTTTTTCGCGACAGTGTCATGTCATGTCAAATGCATGCAATCTAAAATGACACACGTTGTGACTGTAATAATAAACACATGGCTTTAAAAATTATGCTACACATAGTAGACACACTAAATCAAAATAATTGACAGTTAGAAATAGATATATTGCACTTTTGCTACAACGAAAGTTCGACAACCTACTCCGAGTCCTGAGTTTTAGATCACCCTGTATAAAAAAAAATTATAATACTCATTATAAGCATATGAGTAAAAACAATGCACCCTATATTATATTACAGAATATTTTTTTTTAATTCACCCAAATTACATAGTTTTTGAATTGTAATTAACATACTGTGAGAAATGTAAACCATATTTTGGGACAGCGAGAATATAATATAAAGTTATATATCAAAATAACGCACGACAAAAAGTATGTATAAATAAATATAAAGTGCCAAAATCACTACGATACGCAACTTTGAACTCATTTATTTTTAATATTTCAAAGTATTATATAAAATATTTATTATTTATCTAAAGACAATATTGAAGATTATTATTATTATTATTATTTTTATTAATTTTCTAAAAATTGCTGAAAAAATTAGTGACACATGTCAGTGTTCCATTAATAAATGGACTCCAAAAATTGCTCAAAATTGAGGATCATACGGATTATTGGCAATGATTCACTGCCACACTATAAATATTACTTATCTAACAACATAATAAGCTATGTCTGTCCGTCTGTCTGCTGTCTGTCACACTCGCAAAATTCAGCACTCAGTCTGCTAAGCTGAGTGCTAACCTTTTCTTCTTTCATACTTTCTTTTAGAAAAATTCCGTATATATGTACCATTTTCATGTACTATTTCAGAAGTGGTTCCTCCACCCTAATGTCGAGTTT
>JAQIWH010001392.1:0-32161 GCA_034695005.1 Cryptops parisi | reverse complement strand
CCTTTACCTTTTATCTCCATGGTTGTACATATACAGAAGTGTTGTAGATTTTATAGCAGTAAGTAACTACTGTTTATAGTTAACAATTCAAACGCTTATTGATTTAATTCCTAGACGGCCTTGCAGACATGTCTAGAGCTGCTCTTCAGATTGAAACTGAATCTTATCCACGTACAGTATTAACTCAGTTACACCAAAAGCTTATGGAACCAATGAAAAAACATACACATAAACAATTCCATGAAAACAATGTATTTGTTTTCGTTATAAAACATAGTATTTGAAGCTTAGGATGATATTAATAAGCTTACAGTTACGCTCGCTAAGTATTTAAGTAAAGAACATGATTTTTTATCGTTGACCAATGTGGGTGGTCAAAACTATTTTGGCATCACTGTATCTATTTTGTACCAACAAGTATTATCGTAGTGAAGCATTAGGAAAAAAGGATAGTACAAGACAAGCGGAACGTCAATTCAAGGATGACATAATATTGAGAGGCATTTATATCGATTTTCAACATGGCGTGCTGGAAATCGAATAACATGTGCGATAGAATGGCCTTTTGTTATTCTTACAACACTTATCAACTTTTTCGACACATTTAAAATTTCTCATTCTGATAGCTGAACAAACCGAAATATCAAAATATTTCTAACTGAACCGGTTTTGTCGATTTGAAATTTATTGTTTTGATAACATCCATCAATCACCGGTCGCTCGAATCCGTCAATTTTTAGACCAATTAGCATTAATTAGGCTATAAATGGCCAAGAAAGTGAAACATTTTTTGACCGATTTAGGTAGGTTTAAAAAATGTTAATTAAAATTGGATTTACGTTGATACAAGTACAGTAGTAGAATTTTACTTACTTGGGAGTGATGCTGTGATGGAAGTCTAAAAGGATGGTACAGACACACACAGACACGGATATATTAACCACAAATCATAGCAGCTGCGACTACTGACGTGTTTATATATCTAGCCACCTGTAGTTTAAACAAGTTAACTACATAATTCTTAACTCGTAATATGCAAATGTTTTTCGGACAACATTTTCGCTTTCACATAAAACGGCTGAAATTCTAATATTACTTTTTTTAATTTTTATACTTAATTTTTTTAATAATTTACTTCAACTTTAATATATATTTCAACAAATAATAAATTTTCTAGTGGAAGATTTAGTCTAAAAAGAGAGGTCGTATATGTGGGGAAAACGGATTGTAAAAGAGAGAAGCCAATGATCATCATTAGGGACCGGATCGCATATTGTATATGCAAATACATATTCTAGCTGTTTTTCAAAATACATGCAGATTTTCGTAGTAAATGCATATTTTATGCATGTTGCATATTTTTTTTTATATTTTTAATGCATAAATCACAATTACATTTCAAATATGTTTTCAAGTAGCTTGATATAAATTGAGAAGTCCAAAGACAAAGAAATTCCATTTTATTGTAGTCCCTAAATTCTCGGGGACGAATGTTTTCTAAATATAAAAATATATTAACGGATAATAAGCGTAACTTTAAGTTTGAATATTTGTGAGTATGCGATTGCAAAATGTAATCGCAAAATTATGAGAAAATTTTGAAAACGATAATCAAAACGATAATACAAATGTTTGTTTTCATTATTTTTTTGCATCTTCTATCCACTATGCCATGTACAATACATTAAAAAAAATATGTAACTGGATGAAATCTGTATACATTTCATCGAAATAACTTTAATAACATATTTTGAGATTTTTAAGTGCATAACCTATCCGGTCCCTAATCATCATTGTAGCGAGAATGTACAACTAGTAATTTGCGAATAAGAAAACTCGTGATTATTAAGTTCAACATTAGTTCAATAATAATGGTATGTATCCAAAGAAACAGGAATTTTGGAACCGCCACATCAAACATAACAATATGTTATTTAGCGTGGTGTAAAAAAACGCAGAGTTATAGCACTGAAATCAGTAAATCAAACGGGCAGTAATACAATACAGCATAGGCCATATATATAGGTATTTGTAAATATTTATCGTGTTTTTTCATTATTATCATATATTTTTCTTTTATTTAAACCTTCTGGATACATTAACTTGCAAATAGAGAGTTAAACTACAATTGTTTGTTTTTTTGCACTCTAAATCTGGAACCCCCCTGTCAAATGGCCGGATTAGCAAGACAGTGGGCTACTGTACGTCATCAAATTTTAATTCCGTCTGTCTACTTAAAAAAAAAAAAGACCAGTTCTAGAACTGGAATAGTAGTTTTCCAGATTGAAAAATGAAATTTTTTGCGTGTCCGGTTTTTTTTTTTGTGTAGTTGAACAGGCTAAGAAACCAATTTCCTGAATCAATTTCTGAACCGATTTCCACGAAACGTAGAATTATCTAAGGCAGATCATAAGGAGGTAGCCATGGGTAGATCCAACTTAAAACATAGGTTACATGTGCTATTAGAATTTTTATTGAGAGGGAGAAATTTAGGTATCACTCGCGAATGTAAAAAGTCAAAGGGTCACAATTATTAATAAACCCTGTGACCTCTGGATAGTGAATACCAAAATTAGAGAATGTTTCACTACAATATTATACTATTATGTATGACAATTGTCGTATAAACCATTAACATTTCACGAGTCCATCGGCAAGTCAAGTAATTTGAGATGAATTGTCAAATCCCTCTGCATTCGCGATCAATTAACTTCGCACATTCGCGAGTTTTCTCCTCCTCACAATCTCCTTCATTAATTAAATTATTAAAATCCCTTGTTAAGTTACCTTCAAGCGATAAAAAATAATGGCATCAACTTTTGTTTATACTGTCTGTAAACACCTAAGCGAAACTAGAAGCCACAGTTCAATGAATTTAATTTATCGTTTAAAACCAAAGAGTCTAAAAAGACAAAGGACAATCACAAACAGAAAAAAAATAATAAAGTGCGTCTAGGCAATAATAGACCAAGCAATTGAGTAAGGACTAAGTAATTGAGTAAGGACCAAGTAATTGACCAAGGAATTCGTAAAAAGATGATCAAAAGATCAATCCCACATCACAATATTATTTTTTGCATTGAATAGTATGTACTATTCAAGAACAGAGGACCATGCCACTATCAAATTTTTAGGCACTTATTTTATTACCTACAGACGTTATAAGTTCAATTACTTCATTGTTCATATCAATAAATGAGATATTTCCCAACTTTAACGGTAACATGATGACATCTAGAAACTTTCTGTTAGCTTTATTTTTTTTTTCATAAACTCTAAATTGTGTGTAAATTTCACCTGAAACATTTCTGTACAATATGCTTTTATATTAAACATACAGTATTGGCATTAAATCTGTGAAACAAAAAAGTATTGTAAAATTATTTGTTAGTGATCGTATGAGAAAACCTCATTCACAAGCATTTGTCTTCATTGAAAACAAACGTTTATCTTTGTCATGGAGGATAATGTTATCAGTGAAAACGGGTGGTGGTTTAAAGAGAGCGGATAGGTATATGGGAAGATAGGTTGCTTCTATGTTTTTAGTGGCAAATAGAAGAGGGTAGGGTTATTTAGGGTGGTTTAACGAGGATCGACTGTACTTCTGTAACAAAATACAACGAAATTATGTAAATGAAAACGCCATATACTTTCAATGTGGAATGTGACGTGCTAGATTATTTTCAGCGGGTATAAATACAATGGTTATTACTAAAATATCCGAACAATGTATTAACAATACGTCATAAACATTCCGTAATTTCGATGTAACTGGTTACGGAAATATTTCCCAACTAGCCTATAGGTAGAGTTCATTGTTAAAAGATGTTTCATTCCATGCACTCATCACCTCCGAAAGTTAGGAATAGTAACTTGGAAGTAATTTTTTATCAACAAACATCTTCATTATCGTTGGTTTCGACTATTTTTTTTTTAGATATGGTACTTGTTTATGATACAACTAATAAACTACACTCTTGTGAAATCCCTACAAACACCCTTCAAATAAGTTGTTAAGATTTTTTTGCCATATTGTGTTACACATTACAGACGGCATTTTTTGGGGCGCTGGGTCTGAGGTCACCATCATCAGTTTATGAACTGTGAAAAACTGTCCAAGTTTATAGCCAAATCCCTCAAAGAGCAGGCTGATAACCAAGAAACGAGTTGAGAGAAGAAAAAAAAAGTTATTACAAGACTGAAAGATATAAATTAGAACCACAACTCAATTTTGCGAGGCGGTTTTGACAATTACACAATTGTATAATGATATAAAACTAAAAATATCAGACCAGAAATTTGAAGAACAACTTAAAATACTAACTAAGAAATATATTACCATACAATAACTATATAGGAAACACATATGGGCCTAATTAGATTTTTTTGAAAAATTGATTATCCCTTGATTATTATGAAACCTTTTTATAATAAAGGTTTCATATTTGATTATTATAGGCTTGTGCTAAGTTTGTCAAATAGGTTTGATTATTCCTATGATATAACCGCTGTTTAACCATCGATTTCGGCCACAAAAAAAAAAGGAAAACAAAAATTTTAAAAGATGATTTTCACCAAATGTTAAAACAATGTTTATCCTTCTTCTCACTTATCACTTTTTTTTTATGGCAGCCATTATCACTTTAGCATCTTATTTCATTCAAAATCGTGTCAATAACATTAGTTAATTATTTACAATGAAAGAAGACGCTAAGGTGATAATGGATATGCTAAAAATAAAGTAAAATATGAAGTGAGAAGAGTAAACTTTTCACAGTATACGACGACCGAAGCAACGTTATAGGCATACACTCGAACCTCGTTAAACCGCCACCCTTGGTGCTGAACAAAAGATTAGGGGGTGAGTGAGGGTGGCGGTTTAAATGGGCCAACGTCTTAAGTAATACCATAACATATTATACTAAAGTATATTTAGTATAATATGTCAAGTATACTTTAGTATAATATGTCGTGGTAATATTAAGTATTACTTTATTATTATTATTACTTTACTTTAGTATTACGTATTATTTTTCAATCCAAGTCATCTCTGTTTATCGCTCAAAATGTCACCCATCGATTTTATTGGCAAGACGACTCGAAAAATGTTCTGCTATAGATTGCTGACTTTTGATTTAGGATTTTTGATTTTTCTGACTTTCGCGTTTGACCTTTCCTCATTTTGGCGGTTTAACCGAATGATTTTCCATACAACGGCTATGGGAGAAAGTTGATCTCTAAGTGCACAGAACCATGAAAGTGCTCTGTGCACTTTCATGGTGAAAGACCGGGGGGGGGGTATAGAGTGGGGGGGAGGCAGTTTAACCATGGAGATAAAGTTAGACTGTTGATGGCCTAACTTCTAGCTCCATGGTTTAGCTATGTTCGACTGTATTTGTTGCTGGTATTCGATATGTGAATGCGTATTATTTTTTTGGGACAAAACATTTGCCAGATAGCGGATTTTCCGAACCAGTGAAGCTTAAGAAATAGCAAAATAAACAGTGAATTTAAAAAAAATAATTACTAACTACTGTACTATAGAGTATTCACTGTTACTTTTATACTGGAAATTTAACAATTATGAACTAAACTACATGTATTCACTGTAAATTGAAAAATTATGAACCAAAATATTCACTGTAAGTTTCAATTCCCGAACCATTGAAACTGATACCACCAGATTAGTAGTTAATTCCGGATTAGTGGGATGTAACCTGTACTAAAACTATATACTAAATTTACTACACGTATACTAAATTTGGTACTTTCCGGTTATAGCCGGGGCAGTTTATTTGCTTGTACTTGGTTATGGGTTTATTTTGCAGATTAAATTAGAAAAAACAAAGAAACATTAAATATATGATATTGTTTTGTTTCCCTAACCTAACCTACAAAATAAACCCATAACCAAGTACAAACGAGCTTGCCAACAATACTGCCCCAGCTATAACCGGAAAGTACCCTAAATTTTAGTATATACGTTTCAATGTTCGCCAGCTAATTTGGCCATTCGCTAATATCTATATGCAATTCAAAACTTTTGATCCCGAGATTCGACAATTTTGTTGACATCACACTAGCAGACGTAAGTCGAAGGTGTGTGTTTATCCTCACCCCACGATGCACGTGTTTTAAATGGGAAAAACTCCGAAAGAAATGTAATCCGACAGTTATGCGTAAACGATTAAAATTTTAGAATAATGGCGTTATATTATAATATTGTTTTAGAAGATTATACCCGTACAATAAAACTTCAATTTTTACAGTGTACTCTCAAATATCCAGCTAACGCTTATAACCCACCGATTCGCATACCTAGCGAAGCAGACGGGAGTGAGTGGAGATCTACTAAACTACAATCAATATGCACGTGTTTATTATAGTATGGGGCGAAAAAGTTATAACTTTACAGTACTAAATATGCGTAACGACTAGAACAAGGGCATCTTACCTCACGTTAGGAACTCTGGTTGCATGGTCAGCCAACACAAAATGGATCTGCGACAGTTTTCCTGCGGCTGGCAAGTACGTTGTCGAAAAGTTCACTGCGATCTCGACTGTCGTCTCGCTTTCCCGCTTACATTGTGTCCATGTGTCATCACCAGCTATGGAAGTGTGTCGCCACCAGTGTTCATGTTTACATTGAAACATCAGTTTTTCTCCGCCCGACGACGACGAGTCATTGATACCATCTTTCGAATTTCGCACTTTTCGGTTTGTATGTCGCACATTAAGGTTCCCAATCACTGTCAACTTTCGAGTCCTTGCATCTTTGAAATCATATTATTTTCCTTCATCATAGTTGAAAGATGGTTTTGTTTGTCAATAATAAGTTTTTGTTTGTTGTCACTAGATGGAAACTGTGGTTGTGCTGCTCAGTCAATGCGCTACCTAATGTCCAAAAGCTGCAACTAGGGGTGCGTTCACTTTGGACGCTCTCGCGCTAAAAGCACTTATAAAAGTTTCAGAGATAAAATTAGTTGAAAGTAATTGAAAGTTACGATCATGATAATTGATAGGTGATGATCGGAGTTTCGAACTGCAATTGGTATCAAAGTGGATTGAAGAAAACTGAAATACAGTTTGGTAATGAATGCCATTTTTGTTTTGATTTTTCAAAAAAATATTGAACATGTTTCGGAAAGTTTAGTGAATAAAAATGTTCATTCATTAAACTTTGCTGAAGAAGGAAGGTTCACCTTCCTAACGTACGCTGAAACTGTAATAAATTTTCAGGTACTATTTATAATTTTGTCGCTTAACAGCCCCATCAGTATTACATTGCGCTAAAATCGAATAAAAATGATCGTCTGCTCAAACTTTGACATCAATCAAGCGTTACAAATTTTAACCTTACCTGGTTTTTCTTGATTTTTCATCCCTATAATTTCTACCATGGCTGATCAGTATCGACTAGAGAAACCGCACCTCGTGACAGTGACACCAAAATGATTGTCAAATGTTTGTTTGATGTTCTAGCTGTAGTTTTGCCGGTGTAATGCTGGAAAGCCTTCAAAAGCTGTAGCAACGCACTGTGTACAGCGGAAAAGCACTACAAAGCTGTAGCCATTCTTTGTGTTGTACAGAAAATTAGTGTTTACTTTAGAAAATAAATTAACTTCGTGGTATAGTGGAATAAATTAACTTCGTGGTACAATCCGGTTATTATAATCACAGATGTTATCAATAGGCTATTGTTATCATAATCAGTACCTTCCAAAACACTGTTTAATGCATTATTTTCTATTGTTTAATGTTATCAGCCGGTTATTGTTATCAAAAAGTGATCTAGTCCCACTAGTCCCAAAGTGATCATAATAACCGAATTCTGTTGTAATTAACTCATGTTGAGAAACTTCATGGCGAATGATTGTTATATGTACAGTAAAACTACAATTCTTTACCCCTATAATCATGACTGATTAGAGGGGTAAAGAATTGTAGATTTACTGTACAGTACATTCGTTGTAGATTTAATGTACAGTACTTTATTTTTTAAAAACACGAAATTTTTTTTTTGTACATGTTCAGCACGAACCATCGTAAGTACTGTAATGGTAAAAGACTATAGATGGATTACGTTTACACATCACTTCATTCTCGTGACAAATCAATTTTTGCTTTGTAAATTTTTCAATTTGTCAAAATCAATTTTTGCTCTGTCAATCAATTTTTTTATAGCTTTGTTTTTTCTTCGATACATCGAATATTTTTAAATCCATAGTTGGTTGAATCCACCGATGTAATACTCGTGGATACGGAAGGTAATCTGGCAATAAATTTCTAAACTTATGAGAACTTTTGAAGCACTCTGTGGAACCCTTGTGCATTATGGTCCAGAGACATTGGATCGATCCAAAATGGTCGTATTTCTCCCGAGAAAAGTACAGATCCAAAACAGTTATATTTCCACAAAAGTTAAGATTCAATCCAAAAAATGGTAATATTCTCACAAAAAGTTCAGATTCGATCACAAAATAGTAATATTTTAACAAAAAGTTCAGATTAGATACAGATAATCATATTCTCACCAAAAGTTCATTTTATAATGTAGAAATCCAATGTCTCTGATCACGTCACTCAATAAAGATTCAATAAGAGAATTAACAAAAACATTGCCCACAAAAGATTGATTTGCTAACGTGCTAACGTACAACCTTATACTTTAGAAATTGAGATCAAAATCAGATAAAATAATATTTACGAAAGATAAATAGATGAGAAATAAATACACGTACAAAAGGAAAAATCAAACGTTTGACGTTGTGTTTCTTTATTGTTTTTGCCTTGTTAAAGTTGTGTAAACACTTGGCAAGTTCCAAACAATTTAACAATCTCAAAATTCTTTCATTATTAAGAAAACAAAACAATCTGTACTTCATAAAAACTTGAAAATTAAGTCTTTTAAAAACTGTTCCATGGAAGTTCCAAAAATCTATAATATTGAATATGGATTAATATAAACAGGAGTACAATTCCAAATGTTCTAGACTTTTTTATGGTGTAAAAAAAGTACAAAATCATTTTAGAATAATACCTATCACAATACATACAGAATAATACAACATGCTTATTACTTAATACAGAAACAAGGAACCATTGTGTAGAGGAATTATTATACTTTTTTAAATCAACACTATTTTTTGACAAGTATCAACAAATGTGGATTGTAAATTGCGATTTGTCGTACTACAACATACTTGACTATGGTACGGTCTATAGAGTATGTCATGTTCCAACATTATATTTAGTAATATTGTTTGACTGTTAGCAAATATTGTTGAAATGAAAAAAAAAATGGATCTGCAGAGTATGTAGTGCTACAGTTTACATTATATTTAGGTATTTAGGTTATTTAATAGGTATAGAGATAAACCATGTATTATTGTCATACATCTAGGATGTAAACATAAGACGGAGGAGTCTATTGTATATGATGTCAAAATCAGTGGGTTGCGAACGTACTTTTGAATACGTTTTGTGAAACGAACTCTGAATACACTGTCTGTTAAAGAGTTTTTTCTGTAATGGAAGTAGATATATCTGTGATGACCAGTATTTCATTTTCATGATATAGGTTAAAATAAAAATCCACACATCCACAAAAAAAAAACATCTTACTTCAAGATCTGATCACAAAAATGTATTAGCAAACCATCAGGCTCACTAACTACAAAAAAAAAAGACTAAGCTCTTAAATACTTGTAATTGTATTTTTTTTTTAGATAATATATTTTTTTTTGGCATATATCAAAGTATCACAAGTGGAAATATTTTTTACAGTTATTCTCATCACTCAAAAAATTAGAATAGCTGTGACTTCAGTAAATGCTCAGGTGGGATTAACCCTGAATGGACCACTGGAAGTTACAAAAAACACTCAGTCGGTTCATTCTACTACAGTACATGCGAAAAATATATATACACTATATAATATGTATATAAAAATTATAGCTACATTCAAATTTCATGCAGTTTCGTTATAGTATAGTGTAGTTTGCCTCTTTTCTTCTAAATTCAAGTATACACAAAGCTATGGCATTACTTTTTTTTTTTTCGTATCAATTTCCTATCGGTTACAAAATGTGAATCAAACCAGGCTATCACACTGAGAAAAAAAAATTATGACTCATATTTTGCCTCAATCGTTCAATTTCATTAAGTAATTTCATAAATTCAAAGACTAGGTTTTGGAACTAGATTTTCGTCTAAAGATAATACAATAAGGAAGGCACATTGATGGGAACAACAATATAATACCGCAATCGGCCAGCTTAATCATATTAGTGGTTGTTAATAAACAAATGTCTCACTTTTAGTAATCAATAATTAAAACATACCATGGTATGTGTTCTTCTTACAAGATGTAAATGCATAAGCAATAAAGCTTAGTTACTCAAACTCAATTCTCCTATTGTAAGTGAATCAGTAATCTGTCAGTGTTCATTCTTCCTATTTAAGCCAAACAGTTTCTTTGTATTATTCTGTCCAATGTTTCACATGAAACGCAATAAACTGTAAATTGTATCTAAAGGCCTCCTCACATGCAGTTTTAGGTATGGCAACTCGAGAAATTTGCGGACAATTGTGATAGCTTTCTCAGCTTCATGATAATGAATTTTCATTGGTTGCGCAAATAAGCTGACATCACAATTGTCCACAAATTGCTCGAGTTGCCATACTTGAAATTGCATGTGTCCTTATAGAGGTCAGCCTTTATGGTCAGCTTGGTGACAATCACTTACAAATGACATAATTTAGTCAACCAGGTGTTATGGACTTTGGTTCTGAAGCAAATTATCATTGGCTTCAGGGGGTACTCAATCTAAAGAACCAATCTGGCCAACCACTGTTTGTTGTGGTAGTTTTCAATTTTATTTTCCGCTTGACCACAGGCAGGTGGAAGACTACTGATTCACTTATCAAACTGTTTAAATGTATGTTATTTCAAAATCGTATGGCTAATGCTCCAGGCATTCGAGTTTAAAGTGGGGGTACTGCTGAAGATGGGTTCCAAGAAACCATGAAATATCTAACTTCTTAAGTGGGAAAACATATTCGACATCGTTAAACACATTATCTGCATTAGAAAATATAATGTACATAAAAGGAAATGTGTGAAGTGGGAACATCTTAAGTAAGTTCCAGTGTATTTGGTTTTAGTAAAGCAGTTTCAATACAATTCCAAGATGGGTAATTGCATATTCATGTGTATGTTACATATCTTTAACCAAGTTCATATCTGCTAACTTTATATTTTATCACTTTATACCAAAGTTGCAAAAAAAAACCAACTGGTACAGTTTAATGAACAGCTCAACAAGCCTTAAAACATGTTCATGTTATTGTTTCCTGTTAATCACTAACTGGCCATGACAAAGTATTAAAAGTAATTATAATTAGAAAATAAAATGTTAAAAATAATTATAATTGGAAAATAAAACGTTTCCCTTGAAATTCTGATTATTTGGCACAAATATATCGAAACTCAATTTTTTTTTAGCCCATCATTGAAAGTTGTTACAGGCAAAATGAAAAATAATTTGAATTACAATATGCGTGGTACTGTACAGCTTCAAAATCTGTTATTCCCGTGGCAAGTTTGCTAATGTCATTGTTCCTGTAGGCTAAGTTTCTAATGGTTTAATAATCAATTCTACCTTTGGCAATATGACTTTTTCCTAAATGCCCATTAAACTATACTATTATAATATGCATGAAAGATTTCACTACCCTCTTAGTGTCTATGGTAGTTAGTCTCAAGTACTGGCCATAGAGCGACACCTATTTTTATTTTGTTGGTTTGCTGGCCAGTGAGAAATTAATGAATATATTACGTATAATAAAGGTTATGGCAGATAAACAGCAGCAAATCCCACATTGGTCTTACTGGCAGTGTATAGAATCTGGATCGTTCAATAGAATTCCATGCCTGGTTTAAACAGTGTATGGAATTAGCATTGGAATAGTGATGTTAAACAAAATATCACACTAGATTTAAATTTAGGCCTGACTTTGGCTTTTGAATTTTAAAGAGAAAATATTAACTAATTAACCATTAACTGGCCTGAACTGACCCAATTAGTTGTATAAAGATATTTCATATTTTGCCAAGAGAGGCTAGGAATTCTACAGAATGCCTGAATTCTATGCATTGCTGATACATTGATTACATAGTGTTAGACAAAATTAGTAGAACTAAATAAATGCAAAAGAACAACAAAAAAACTTGAGCCTAATAGTGTTTGTTTCTGACTTTCCAGTCTGAAATTTCGTTCTATTTTTTGCCAGTCTGAGAATGTCGAGTCGAAAACCACTTTCAGCGAATGAGTTACTGCTGTGGTTTGTAACTCGAAAGAACTAAAAAAGAATGCAGACATTGTAATTTAACGTCATTAGACATCATGGAAACTTAGTATTGACGAAGGTAGAATTGTAGATCAAAAACCTCAATATGCCAAATTATCAAAGTGGTGAAGAATGACTAGCTTACGATTGCAAGAAACGGTAAAATAAATTTCATCGAAATACTAGATAAACAACAAAATCATGTATCAGAAAGTTCTCTATTTTCACCTAACGATATAACTCATTAAAAAAAGGTTCATTTGGAATGCACATCATTTTCACTTGGATTGTCTATCACATTTTTTAGTTAGCAGAACAATCGTGGTTTGATATGTAACATGGTTCTTTCATTTTCATTTTTGTAACACAGTAAATACCACAGTAAACTCTTATTATCCTCTAGTCATACGATTTCAATGTGTAAAAGTACCATGGTTTAAATTTAGACACAAGTTATTTTTACAAGAAATTACAAGAAAAGCTGCACACAACAGTATATAAAATACAGTATACAGTACATGTGAAATTCATTCTGCAGGGTGTGTAAAGGAAATGGGCAATTAATGAAGCATAGTTATAAATTAAATTGCACGTTTCCTTGGCAAACTCTGAATTTTGGAAATAATAAAAAATATTGCAAAATTTAAAGTACACTCTGGACTAAGGAATTATTATGCCACATCATTACTCTACTACATAATACGTAGTTAATCAGTGTATCTCTTAAATTTTCCAATATTACTTCCCATTCTAAAATAAAAATAATAATGACTATAAAAATTTATAGGTGGAGAAATTACTGGCAATTACACTTAAAAAAAAAGTCATCAAAAAATTACGAAAAATATCACATTCAAATTTCATTAAAATTTAAGCATTATCACAAATATAGCATTATCACAAGACCAGAGAATCAAACTCCAGATATGAAAAACAAAATACAAAAAAAAAAATTAAATGGCAATTTAAAAAAATCATGTGTATCAAATTACAGAATACAATAAAGCGTAAAAAACATGGATAAAGGATGTCACAAAAAATGACACTATTATATAATAATCAAATGCAACAATACAATCCATTACACATGCCTTGGAATACTTCTTGCAATTCCAAATTTGTCTATATTACAAAAAAATGGGTAATATATTCCATTACAAAATACTGGCATATGACACTTAGTTTGCAGTATATACAGTCTGTAGGTAATGTGACTATTGTTATTATTGTTTCTGATGTATTATTATAGAGACAATTTGGACACTTTATACATCACTTTTTTTAGTATTACTGTTTTGATTCTCTTCACATGATATGCAACATGAAGATTGCAGGTTTAGTATGAACTTAAGAATAATAATTAATTGGACCCCTGGTTTTTACATTTTCCTTTAAAAATAGCTCTACAAATTTTTTAATCACAAAATTTGTTAACCGTTCAAAAACCAACACCTTGGATCAGCTTGCGAGGGGTGGCACAGCCACTCACAAACAAGCTAGCTGAGGTGATATTTAGTTAATAACATTTTAGTAACTTTTATAATTACATGGTTTCATGTTTTTAGACAGATTGGTTGTGTCAGTAAAGCAAAAACGTAAGGGTCCTAACTAATACTGAAAAAAATCAGATCAATCCGATCATTTTTTAGCAAGCAGATTAACGACATTAAATAAAAAATAAAAAACAAAATTAAATTAAAATAATGATCACAGTTTCAATATAGGTTTGCAGCTACAGATGCAATAAAAAATTGTTTTCACAGAATGCTTTTTATCTCTTCAAATTTCTTTGTCGTTCGCAGCCGATACATTTGTTCATAGCGTTTTCTTTGAAGTTCTATTAACAAGTGGTGTACAGTGATGTGGTGTCCTAGTGAGCATCTGGAAAATAAAAACATTGCAAAAAGAGTTTTGAATGAAATGTTCATATAATTTGTTTTCCAAGGATTATCTTGTGAAATAATCGTACTACTACGTGAGCAATGACATGCAAGCTTAACGTCAAAAATCGTGCATTATTTTACAGAAGCAAATGTTCCACATTACAAGGGTAATCATTCAACGTGATACACCTATATATCATGAAAACAAATCATGTGACAAAAAAAATGTATCAGATATACATTGTTTACATATGAGGATTTTTTCTGACAAACATTGTTTACATATGAGGTTTTTTTTTCCAAAGTGCTATTTTTATTGCCCTTGAAATTAAAGTTCAATGTCATCGCATTATTGCATGAAAACCATGAATCATTGCTACCAAGTCATATTCAGAAAGTGTAGCCATAGTCCATTTAGTCAAAATGTCGGAATACAAGTTACTTTATTCATTTACTTACAACAATGTAATGAAAGACAAATGGAAACAATGGAGCACCTAAAAGCATAGATTCTGTGGCAGTGTAAATCGCAGAGTATTCACTACATTTGGTGGTATACTCGAAGCTTTTAAGATCTTTATTGTTTCTATTTTAATTTTGGAAAAAACACTCATTATGCAAACCACGGGGTGAAAAAAACCCTCATTAGCAAAAAAACCTACAAAAAATATCTCCATGCAAATCATGCATATCTCATTTGCAAACTAACTCCATGTGCTGTGCAAACAATGTTTGTCGACACATTTGTTTATCTCATGCTTTGTTTTGATGATTTGTAAATTTGTTCCATTGAATGATTCAGCCTGTATATGTGTAACTTTTGTTTAATGTTACAAAGATGCATTACCGGTATTTAAAATAAATGGTTTTAAGAAAATTAAACACGACACTAACAATTAGCCTACAGCAATTCCTCCCCTGCAATTTATTTAAAGCAATTTGTCACCGAATCAATTTCACTGTGATGTCAATTCATTGATGCTGCTAAATATCTATCACAACAAATTTATCACCAAACTTACATTTTAACGTCATGAAATTTGTATCAATTATGTAAGTGTAAATAAGAATATTTTAAAAGATGAAATTAAACATTTCTTAACTAATCTAACAAACCTACTTATATTACAAAAACACATTTTTCAATAAATTAAGTTGGTGCACCTATCAAAACCAAATACCCACCCTCGATAAATTATGGCAAGGTGAACTGATGTGGCAGCAAATTGTGAGGATGAATTGCAGGGGAGGAATTGCTGTTGGTAAATTGTTAGCATCGAATTTTTCCGAACACGGAAATACACGTGTGACAGGAATACGAGAATATAATTATAACATTTATATACTCTATGTATATACAGAAGTATACCATTTAATATGAAACTAAGCTTTTATAGAAACGTATTTTAACTATGAAAAATATTTCATCCGGTAATTTTATCCAGTTTTTTCCAGTTCTCAAAACTGTACCCTCTACTAGTAATATGTATTAAATAAGCTAATAACAAAATACACTGTAATTCACCTGAACAACTTTTCACGGCATTAGCAGAACTGACGCATACAAATTGCGACAGGTGTGAATAGAAAAGCAACGACTAACTATCATAATCCAAAGTTATAGTTTTCCAAACAAACCGTACGAATAAAAGAACTCATTTTTTTGTTCACGTTCCCAGCAATGAAATATGCAAATCACACATATGTACTATATATCTCCAATTATAATGTTTGTTTCCCATTTTTCCTCCCAGCATAAAAGAATCATCATATCATAACAGCTTTTTGTCACTTGATCCTGTTGTTATACAGGGTGTAACAATAATACCTAAGTGTTATCTGGCATGGTGGAGTGTTCCTGCTATGTTAGTATATTAAGTACCGGTACAATATTATATGTAAAAAAAAAACACAACATAGATTTGTGAAACTCTATAAAAAACAGAAAAAAAAACAGTGGGTGATGAAGTTCTAACATATTTAGTGTTTAAAACGTTTTCTAATGGCAATTTAAATTAAGAGTTGTCAATTTTTAATGGAATGAAGTCAAGTTGTCTTTGTAGTGCTATTGTTTATTGTAATTACGGTGGAATCCGGTTATTGTGATCACATTGAGACCAAGGTTTTTTGATAACAATAGCCAGCTGATAACATTAAACAATGGATATTAAACAGTGTCTTGGGGCTGACTGATAATTATAACATTAGTTATAACGATGATGTTGATAACATCATCGGTGAATATATTAACTGAACCCCCCCCCTGTATTGAAAAGGTCATAGTAAAATACTGTACCCTTTTAAATATTCATCACTATATCTGCCAAGCTAAATTTGGAACAAAACATGTACTGTTCCAGCAATCCAACCGAAATAACAATAGAAACAATACAGCGCCTAAAACTTCCAGCATAAATGCCATGTAATGCAGTGTAGTATATTCACTACACTGCATTACACTACCCTAGTGGTGTACTCGAAGATTTTAGGATCTTTATTGTTTCTATTTTTTACAACTACACAGAATTATGACTAAATGCCTACACTTTTTAAAAGGTTTGGCCAGTGCTTTTCATTCCCTAAAGGACACCCTTGCCACGTTGTTACACGATAGATTAGTGTAGCTACAACAAACAATGGCGTGACACTACTGGACTTCATTCCACTAAAAAATCACATTCAGGAAACCTGAAATTCATGATAGCTGAGCATCAGGTATTCTGCAAACGAGTCCCGTGTAGCCGAGCAATTAATTTATATTGGCAATACAATAACGTTACACCCTGTATAAAATTTAGAAACAACAAACCATATCCATGTGTGCTTTTCTAATTTCTACAACATCAAGTGATTGGTAGCTTACCTGTAAAAAAAAAAACAAATTATAATCATTATAACAATCAACAAAATTAAACGAGAAAAAACGTATAAAAAAACATTATACAATAAACTTCCAATATGACACTTATGCATCTGAAATTCTCATGCAACCGGAATTGGTTCAACTTTGCTAAATTTGTAGTTTCACATTTCTCATGCAATATTTTTAAAAGCATAATTTCTGATGAACATATCTTATCACCAGTAAATACGTGTTCAAAACACTTTTTCATCTCATTACTCACCTGGTGGACCATTTTTACATCTCTACGATGAAGCCCTTAGGAGGGCGATGAAACGTTGTGTGAGTGTAAAAAAAAGGTCTACCATGGTTTAGGGATGTAAAAAGTTTTTAAAATTTCGCTTTTAACGTGTTTTTTTTTTCATACTGGTGAGAAATTATGCAACATACTATTCCTTATTTTCTTAACTGTTCGTTACTTCAGTGAACGTTACTTCAATTCCTTACTTTATTTTGATAAGCCACACAAGCATGACAGTCATGATTACTACATTCAACCTGCATGCGTCATTTTCTATTGGATGTTTACTATAAACAGTATATTGTGCGTATATAAATAACTACAGGTAGGCAAGAAGTGAAAGCAAAAATAACAGTAAACTCACAAATAAATCGTTACCAAATGTCTTTAATATATATGTATATATAGAAAATGGTAGTCTAAAAATACATGTTCTTAGAAGTCAACTCGTGTTGTCATGTAACTTATCCATGTAACATATCCTACCTAGGATTTTTTTGGGTTTGTCCAAAACATATAGGGACAGTAACATGTGCACTTCTTTATTCTATAGATAAAACATTTGCTAACTAAGAAGCACAAGTTGTAGATTTAAATGTACAAACCATACACTGTTAAAACAGAATTAGAATTGATTAAATTTATATCTTTGACTTCCTACTAAACGAGATTAACTCGTACAGCATTTATGATGCATATCAGCAACCTGATGTTCAATTTCTACATATAATTACATTATTAAAAGTATTTAAAAAAAAAGACATTTTGTATCCTTTGTTTTTGTATACAGTATTTTCTTGCTTTTATAAAGTACATCAGGGTAGTACTGTAATGTATACTTTAAGGTAGGAAAACACTATTATACAAAGTTCGATAAAGACAGGTTTAAAGAAAGGATGGGAATGACCGAATAATAAGTTGGAATATTTTAAGTCACTGTATGTAAGTTATGAAGCTGGTCAACATTTGTCACTGTTATTTAATTCTTGCTTTGTATTCAAAATAGCCATCATTAAAAAAAAATCGTGCTATTTGAAGAATAGTTCTAGTTAAACTATACTGTATACAGTGATCCTATACTGTATTCATATTATCCAGGAGCCTGTAACTCTCCACTTCGATGATTCAGAGTTTCTTGACGATTGCACCATTTAACTTTGATAATTTAAATTGTAGAAAGTTTTGTTTTCATTGAAAATACTTTCGTTGACAATTTTTTGGCAAAATTTGATTAAATAATTTGAAAAATTGAATTGTATGCACAATACTTTTGATTTAATTTATTTACCTTTTATTTTATATATATAACATAAACATTGTCAAGTTTTAATTTTTATGTTATCTTCTATAATAATTCGTTAAGTTTGTGCAGTTCAAGACTGTGCGTGAACGTTGTGGAATGTAGAAAGATTTTTCTCTCTTCCCCTTTGCTTCTGCACATGGGGTGAGAAAACTGGGGTGAAGAAATGAGGGTCCATCTGGATTTGATAACGGTCACCCCCCCTTCCTGGCAGCTTCAAATTAGCAGCCTGTCTAATTCGAATTTAACGAATTTAGTTTTTAACTCATATTGCGAAGCAATACGAGTTAAAATATTAAATTACTGTAACGAATGTTGCGAAGAAACATTAGTTAAAATTACATAATAATAACTAAAATAACTAAAACTTTTCCGTCACTTTGACGGGCTATATGCTAGTATAAAAAATAAAAGACAAAAAATAGCTATTGTGAATACAATTCAATTTTTCAAATCATGTGACAATAAAAAATTTCCTTGGCGCCAATTTCAATCAATAAAATCGTAGTTTCTCGACTTTAAAATTTATCGAAGTGACAAATCACGGATTCATTTCTCTGTCCCACGAGGAAAAAATCTTCAAACACATCTTTACTATACCTATTAAGCATAAATTTTTCATGCCACGAACATTTTCAATAAGACTTTACTTAGTAATCTACTAATCACAAAACAGTGGGTCGTATTCTTGAATACACCTGTATTAATTTCACATGATAACAAAACATAACCAGTGCTGGTGCTGAGGTTGTCATTTCCAGATATGAGACCGCAGGTTATCTGCCTATTAACTCTGTCATACAGACAACCCATTTCATTATAATTTGTTGTGCATTTATAGAAATAAAAACAATCAAACTATCACTAATAGTAGGTAATTACCTACTATTTTCAAGGTATTTTATACACCACCTAACCAATTTCAAACAAGCGCTTCCTATTAACAGTGTTTACAATGCATATGGTCAGTTCAAAAGCTTACATCACACCAGCAGCTGGTTAACTAAAACAACTGCCAAACTAATAACTGTTTTGTTTTTTTTTATACAAATATTTTAAAAAAAAATAAGCACATATTTAATAATTCGCAACATTTCTCACGAAGTCGTGAGACAGGTACACATTTGACTATGCAGGGGGTCCTTCAGTTGAAAAGTCTAGACTAACTAATCAAAATGCTATAAAGTTGGTTGCTGAAATAATAGTTTGTGTCCTTCATTGGTATACGTTAGTAATAGACGTTGGAAAATGCTTTATTTTTTGTGCAAATGACAGCTTGTCATTCACCTGTCATTATTTTTGTGTATTTTTTTTCACACGACTTGATACCAATTTCATGCCCACAGCTTTTGCAAAAAAAAACCATTTTGTCACCATTTAACTTTGCAACCAGTGATTAAGGTCTAGGAAAATTTGTGTAAGTACATTAAGTGTCTAGACTCTAGCTTATCTGACCTTCAGTTATATTCAAGTGGTTTATAAATCAAGTGATATTAGCACTATGTACAAATAATGTAAATCTCCATATTATCCCACTGCAGTATTTTTAAGTCCAGCATAGCAGACACACATACCGTACTCTACTTCTCATCGTTATGATGAATGTACAGGGTGAAGCAAACATAGTTTGAATAGTTAATGACTTAGTTTAATTATTTTATTAAGAAAGAAAACTTGAAAGATTTAAAGATGAAAAATTCACATCTGAGCAACATACTGAAATTGTACAATCTTTAATACAACGTACTAAAGTAGAATGGAACCAGATACACTGCAAAATTGTATGAAAAATTTGTTATAAGGATCCCAACTTTGTGAGGCAAAAACAAAAGTTATTTAAATGACGATTTTTTTTTTACCTAATTCAGTCCAAATTTTTTATTATGTAACCCTATTAAAAAAATTAATTTAACCCTTTATCTACTATGTAACCATAAGGCTGCATATTTTTTAAAAAATTTTAAAAAATATAAACTATTAAATTGTAGTGTGACTTTTGGGCCACTCTGTACAATTTAAGTAATTTGCTCAGAGTTGTAAGTTTTTTAATAAGTTTATGAAATATTCGCTGTGAAAAAAAAGTTTTTAACTATACTGTAGTGCTATTGCACTTTTGCTCTACCCTGTACATAGACATTCGATCCAATGTCTCTGACCCTGTACAAGTGAAAGAATAAGTTTATTAAAATTGTACTTTTCATGCTAACAAAATAATATCCTTCAACCTTAGAATAGTTCCATGGTTACCACAAGCCAACATGTGTGCAGGGAAACCATATAACTCATAATTAAAGTATTCATAAACTGACATAACCTACATACTACACTTCCTATGACGCGTGCCAGAATTCATACGTATGTTGTCAGCTTATGAGGCATTTTTACTTCCATTAATGAAATGTAAACGTTGATTTTCAGACTTCTTTCATTATATTCATTTTGTTCTTATGAATTCATACATCTGAATATATTCATTTTGTTCTTATGAATTCATACATCTGAATATATTCATTTTGTTCTTATGAATTCATACATCTGAAACAGACATTAGTTGCTTTACCAGGTTTATTCTGCGTTTATAAAACTGATTGTCATAATAACATCCAGTTGTCAAAAATCCCTGAATCAAAAAACTCCTCAGTTATTAAAAATAAAAGCTCAGTAAACTAGTATTTTAAATTTTGGAGAAATTGAATTAAAAACTACAATGAGCTGCAAGTGAAAACCAGAACATACAAGAAAAAATAAATAAGGTAAATTAAAACTGTGTATTGTATCACTATTGGTGCTGAATTTCAAATTTAGAGAATTTGAAACAAATATCGCCTCCAACTCTACTATCCTATTTATGTATATAATTACAGAATACTGTAAACTCCAACCTTCAAAGATAAGCAAGAATGATTATTATTGACGTGCATAAACATAGTGAACATCAATATAGAACAGTTAAAAATACCCGACTCAAACAACAATATACACTATTTTGTATGTTGTAATATAGTGTCCGTAGGTAAAATAAAAAGTACAATTTGTCACTAGCGTTGGCTATGCATAATGGTTTCAATTGAAGGGTTTGGTGTAAAAGGATGTTAAGTTACATTGGTCAATGTTGAGGAAAACTCGTTTAGAGATCTGAACTTGCCTTGCTGTCTATGGGCCACTACACACTTCTTGCACAAATATCTTTGCATACGTCAAAAATCAAAATTATGCACTAAGAAAATAGAACTGCACCTAACACATTCGAAAATTCTTCAAGTCATTTCTGACAAACATGTTAACACCCTTTTGCGCCAAGCCTTTCAATTGAATAAAATTACCGTATTTGCTCGTGTAAAAATCTAACTTTCAGACCATTTTTAAGGTTAAATTTATGAGATCGACTATTACAGAAATACTAATTTGAGGGCTGAAATTCATGCCTTAATTTAAGTTCAAAATTTAATCAACAGAAACCTAGTTGATGTATAAACCAATAAAAAGTATAAACCAAAACATCATAATCAAGTTGTTGTTTACACAAGATGTTGGAGAAAGTTCAAAAACCTCAACTGTAGAACTGTACTTGTGCGATATTACACTACTATCTACCTACAATATGAATGTTACGTGTATGAAGTACACACAATACAGTGGACTGCAAGAAAGAATAGGTCGACTTTCACATGTGATATATGAAAACAATACTAACTTTGTGGTCAAAAATCGTTGGTCGACTTTTACATGATATCGAATATTACGTGAGTACACTACATGTATATACATATATTTTGTTTAAAACATTAAGAAGTATGAACTGTTTTAGTATTTTTTTATAATGGATAAAATAAATGCTATTCTTCAAGTCTGTTGTTTAAGATGTTTAATGTCATGTTTATGGTTTCTTAAAATAAGTATTACAGCAGATTCGCTGTACTGTATAATACAATCCTGTCTCTTCAACTTGTATACAACAAACACAGTTTAGAATAAATTGTTTATTATTTTCGTCTCCTCTCCCTGTTTCTCTCTTCGATCAAATTTCAACGGTGGTTGGTTAACGATTCGAATGGCTTTCGCCCCGTCACCTTGTCACCATAAAACCTAGTGTTAGGGACGAGGTTGGGGGTCCAGGGAACAAATTTTCCCAGAAGTCGTTTCCCTAATCCTGAAATGTGACAGGGTTTTTCACAGAAATCTCTCAACCGTCGGTCTTAACTGTCGACCAATTTTCATTGGCGACATGTCTAAAAAGGATGATGCTATTCTTCCAAATTTTTCAACTTGCTAGTGACTACAAAAACACAACACAAAAAAACACTTGACTCATGTCCAATTTTTTTCATCCGTTAAAATGACATCAATATCGTGAAAGTGTGGCGTGTTTAATCGTGAATTTTATCACGGTTAGCAAAGAAATAAATTAGCGGAATATGCATCACAAAATTTTATAGGTCTAAAATTAAAAAAAAACAAACATGAAAAATGAACAACTCGGGTGAACTCATTGTTCATAATTATCTAATTTAATAAAAAAACATGTCCATAAGCTTTTGCAATATCCGAACTTCCGATAACCTAAGTGTTTTAATGATTTAAAGTTTAACAGCTTTCTAGTTAATTTCGTCGATTTTAATTTTTTATATGATTCATATAATAATTTTTTTTTCGTGTGTAATTTACGATTTCAGTGAATAATATTATATATGAGCTGTTTCATTATTATTTATAAAAAAATATATAAATAACATTACTTTTTCTGATCTAATCATAATAGGCCTATGCGTATCTCTTCATGATAAGCTCCAGCTGAAAACAAGTTTTACTTGTAAGGTTTACATGAATGTAATCATTGGTTAATATCGAAACCAGACTAGTAAAGAATTGTACACATGTATTATGCCTCATATTCTAGTGCATTCAATTTGATGTATTGAATATTTTACTGTATTGTATTGTAATTTTTATGTTAACCATTTACATAGTAAAATTAGTTTTAGATAATGTGCATCACATGAGTAGATTACAAGTGAAGGTCGCGTGGGCATTTACAGAAAATAGAACTAAAAACTTTTTATGTCTATATCTTTCTGTGTAAGTAAGAAAAGTAGCTAAATATTACCAAAATAAAAAACAAAGAAATAACTTAGTCTGCTCACTAATGACACGTGTCATGTATAAAAAATAAATTTACCGGTACTAAACACCATGTCAAAAATAAATTTCACTTTAATGTTCATAATAGCAATGCTCATGTTTCAAAAAAAGGTAGACAGTATTAACATTATACCTTTTTTTTTTAAACTACCATAAATGATTATCATCAGACACGAAGTAAGAAAATTGGTTAGTTCATATTTAATAATAAGTAGTTATGTTTTTTTAACCATGACTTATTTCTTTTTCAAGCTTGATAAACGTCACAAAAGACTTCATGACAAGTTTTTCGAAATAAAGTGTTTACAATCTCTATTATACTTCGTGCTGAAGCACTGTGTTTGTGATGTAACCCCTGTCAACAATGAACGCATGTTGCGAAGGAACACGGGTCTAAACACAGAGTTAAAACAGTAAATGAATTTTGCGAAGCAATATGAGTGTAAACAAGGATTAAAACAATTTACAAATGTTGCAAAGCAAAATGATCTAGTTTTCACTGTATTACAAGTAGTATTACCTTCTGTTTCATCATTACTTACTGCCATCATATTGGGTTTATAGGAGCATATTGCAGCCTACAAGTATATGACAAAATATATGTGTACTCAACAACCTTATCAACTTTTGATGTACTTTGTATACAGTGAATGTTGGTTTTACTGCTATTTTTACTTAACACAACACGATGTGTTAAGTAAAAACATGACCACGATCAGCATGATGTGTTAATTTTTTTCTGCCACACCAGAAAAAAAATTAGAATTTCGTCTACAAGTATAATATATTATATATGGTATTTAAAAGTAAATGCTACACTTTGACAAGGCCATAATTAAGTAACAAATAATAATAATAATAATAATAATAATAATAATAATAATAATACAAGAACGTGCTATGCATCAATCGATAGAAAAAAATTCATATTGCAATGGCACGCAATTAATATTTTGCACATGCACAATGGTAAGGGGCCCATTGTAGCAACATGGCGATCCTACAGCAGAAGGCTTTGCCAGAGTTTAAACAATGGGTTGTTACTACCATTATGCCAGACAGTAATAAACCATCGCTTCAATTCTGGCAAACTATTATGCTGTGGGATCGCCATTTTGCTACAATGCGTCCCTAGCAGAGCATTTGCAAAACATCAATCAATCACCAATAGATATGAAACCTTTTCTATCGACTGATACATAGCACGGTCCTGTATTATTTATATTACTTATGGTCTTATCAAACTGAAACACCCTATAGATATAGAAGAATTCACAGGCGTTTGCAAACGAGAAGCAAGTACCGGTATCGAAAAAAAAAAGTTGGTTCGTTCAATTTAAGTAAGGCAAAGCCCCCCATCCGAAGCTAATCACATAATTTCATTCTTTCCACCACGTTCATGTGCTAATCGCTTAATTTTCATTCTTTAATCGGTCAGTCTTAAGCATCGAGCTGAAAACTATCCTTTCCGATTAATCCATCAACCCTTTTATTGCAGTTCGCTTCTCCGGAATTCGTTCTTTTATACATAATAAACATTGATGAAGTGCTCGTTCCAATAGAACTCGATCTCCTACTTTTTTACGACACACAATTTATACCTAAAGGCAGCTAAAATCTAAACCGTCCCAGCTCGGGCGTGAAGGTCCATATAATTTAGTACAAATATAAAGGGCACTTCATGAAAACGGCCAGTTGCCCATAAAAAGCGACGTAAACGATACACCTTCCTACTAGAGTGTTACCTAGACAACTTTTAAGATCTGGCCTGTTTGAACCGTTTCTTCGCAGCAAAGCATGACGCTAAGACGACCATCATAACGACTTCCCCTCAGGTGTTTGAATTCTCTTTTGTGGATGGACCCAGAATTAGAACTTAAGCTTCTGTGGATGTTAAAATCGACGCTTTTCTCAAAGAGCCCTCCCTGCTGGTGCCCTGAACGAGCCAACTACCAAACTGACAGTAAATAGGCCTACAAGTGATTAGAATGTGTTTTCATGGCCGTAGTAAAATCGCAGCACCACCAGTCAGAAAGCACCCGGTGACAATTATGGCCGTTGTAAGGGTCGCGTGAAAAGAAGAGGGAAAAAAGGCATCTAGCAGTTAAATGGCCGCACTTTGAATGCTGGGGTGACCTCTGTCTTCTAGGAACTCATTTCGTAGCCTATAGATTTCAGATGTAGTACTGTACCGGGTACAGAGGAGCGGAAACAAAACAATGATGTCTAGATACCAACTTGATACTAACTAATAAATTGGAGAACAACTTGAAGTCAAAACATGGTATTAGTGATTTCTACTGTTTTTTTTGTCGCAAATAAGCAAGAAAAACGACGAATACCTCTTATGTATACTGAGTGGTACGTAATTATCTGACAAAACTTTACAGGGTGGTAGGAACACCAAAACAAGCAAAAGGGTTTATTTCCAGAAATGCTTCGAGTTACAGACTGTTTTCTAATTGGTCCATACTGTAAGTTCTAATGCAAATCATGCTATATAGTAATTTTCAAAATTAGCTGTCAATCAATCATTTTGAAGTAGTTGAAAAAACAATGTGAAATTCACATTGTTAATTTGAGCTTCTGATCAAGAGGCTAAAAAAAACTCTTGTTAATCAAACTTTCTAATAAAGCCATCAACCCGAACTTCACAATTACTGTATGTTCAATCTTCCACAATATAAAAGCTGATTATTGGACATTCCGAGTATCAGTTATACCATGTAGGTGGAACGGAACATGGAGCAGGTAGAATGTGTACACGAGTTTCTAGCTTCTGCTACTTATACTACAAGTTATGCTACAAGTACTTCAAACACTGGTGGTTTAAGAGTGTTCCGGATAATTCTCACCAGAACCAGTAGTGGAGTGACAATTTTTTCTTTTGTATTCGAAACTTCAGTGGGAAACATTCCCTGCGAATAATCTATAAAAGAAAAGAAGAAGGGGTCCCCATGGTTACAGTTGCATACCCTCCGACACTTCTTGTATAACGAGCCTCTTCACGTTGATGCGCCTTTAAACGCGTGCCTGCCATAAACCAAATTAATGTTTCGTCTAGTTTTATTGTCATGCCTAACCATGATGCGAAGCGCCATCAAAGAAGCAAATTGTGCACCCAAAACAATGCTTGCCGAGGATCAGGTTTTATACTGGTCGACCCCTTTCTTCCAACTCTTTTTACCCTGTCAACCCTGTTTCCCGAAGACCCTGCTAGTGTCGCACAAACGCCTCGTTGATTTTATGCAGCACTGAAGTGGAAAAATAAAAATAAGCCAAACAAAAAAAAAAGATATATATATATACCGTATATAAAACGAAAGAATATATTGCTTTCGGGAAAAGTTCACGACGCGTCCAACGATGATGTTCACGACATACAAAAGACATCAAAATGGTATCGAAGGGAAGAAGAAAGAAAAAAGACGACCGTGTTGCTAGTAATAAAAGGTTCAGGCTTTTCATTCTTTACAATGAAAATGGAAAACATTACTTAAAACCCTGCCCCACTACACCGAGACAATCATAAGATGGAGAAGATCTAAGAATTACACCAGTAATGCTTTATAACATTGATGTATAACAAGTAGGTCTATTGAACATCAAACTTGGAACATTCTGGTAACTGATACAAAAATTGTGTATTTCGCACGATCCAAGTGAAACACTTTATATTTTACAATATATATTACCTAAACGTTATTGGAAACATCTGATGATTCATTTATTTTGTTGCAAAAAAAAATTGCGAAATAAGGTTTTTATTGTTTACATTCACTCACTTTGTTTGTATGATTGTGTTTAAATTTCTTTGATTCAGTTTAGAAGGAGATTTTGAGGATAAGTGAACTTCGCGAATGTGAGGAAGCCATTCGGTTTTGAATGTAGAGGATAAATTTTGCAAGATTGTTCCACCACCTTGTAAGCTAATTTAAGCCAAATCGGCGTTTAGATTCGTAAATGTGGAAGGCCTACTTGCACTATTGCTCAAAGCACGGGTTGTTATAATTGAAGATGTAGAATCACTCAGCATTACAGTAGTTCCCTTATTGAAAAATGCAACCATTAAATAACTAATGAATACGAAAATCGATCAATGTACTCCGCTCACATAGGTACCCATTAGTGTCAGTAAGGGAGATGAAATAATTTCGATGTGTATTACAAGATATTGAAAATTAACTGTACCCTGAATAAAATAACCTAAAACAGTTAAGAGAATAATTTGCCAAACAAACTTCTACCTTTACTGACGAGATACAAATTTGATGGAAAATGGGAAGGAGGGAGAAAAGAAACAAAATAAAACCACATACTAAAATTAGACAAAATGATTGCTAATTTGACGAATCATTTAAATTAAACCCATAAACTATGCATGGTCCCTTAATGGAAGTATTATTTGTATTAAATCAGTGGGCTAAAAATCCGTTCCGGACAAAAGTGGTTCATTTGGGAGGTGGTTCCCGAAGGTGGTCCTTTAGAGAAGTTTCACTGTATTAATATTATTTTCTGTTTTCTGTAGTTTGCATAAAACACTAGCCACCAGTTGAAAAGTTAACCTCATACTACTGTATATGACATGATTATGAGTCATTGAAACTCGGTTACAAGCAGCACGATCTGAAGCATTCAGTTTCATAATTTCCACCACTCATAAAAACAAACCGAATGAATGGGAAATAATAATGACATATATGTAACACACAAGGTAAAGCATAGACTATTAAATGTTCCGAAAACTATGTGCCAATTGACATTTTTTTTTACTTATTGTTTTCTTAATGATCAACTAATGATAACCATATAAAATAATAAAATAATATGAATGACACTAGTTGCAGGTTATTACTGAAACATGTATCCTTTTGCAATAAACTTTTGTAAACAATTTTAAATGTGTGAGCACACTGTTTAAATACAATTAAATTTAACTTAAAGCTCTGTACTTCTGGTGGTAAATATTGGCATCACTTGTACAATGTACATGCACTTAACCAGTGGAAAAAATCACTTTAGTTCAAAATGAATAATTTATCGACAGCGAGACAGACAAATTCTAACCTTGAAAAACCATGAGAAAAAAAAATAAATAACACTTCAGTTAACATAGAATATTATTCATAACACATTGCGATATCATAAATTCAATTTGATAACCTAACTAACCTGTGACCACATTAATTTACTGGTTTCAAACCTTTTTTTTAAAAAAACAAAACCATTAACAACTTACTGGTAATAATATGCACACCCTGAAAATATTTTTTTGTGAAAAATTTGGTATTTTCTAAAGTTGCCAAGTACATTTGACATGCCAAGTAAATTTAACATGGCCTTGAGTACCTTTAATTTGGACGTTTCTTACACATTATCAACTAGTAGCAAAGTAACCAGCAATCAGGATGTATCTAATTAGCCTTAGTTAGCAATTATAGTCTAGACAGGGAGTATCCTTAAAACGAAATGTTTAACAGTAGTAACGATGCAAATTACACATAAATCATAAGATTCAGTGTTGATAACTGAACTCGTTTATTATAAAAACTAACTACTTGTCAATCACTAGTTACACTAACCACTTTTAGATTGGTAGTTAGTTGTAATTTTTATTGATATTTTATTTGGTTTACACGCTACGCGTAGGCTACTAATGCCCAACTAAGATTATAGTTTTCGCTGTTTGTTATTTTCTTTTTCCTTTTCAAAACTACTATAGTAGTTTTTCAACCAGATAATCCAACCTTCAAAATTTCCATATGTTTGCATTGAAGTTGTTTTTTTTTTCTCAACTTGTCAGACTCATCCGCAGTAACCACTGTAATTATGCATAACTGAAACTACGAATTATAGCATTCAGCAGAGAAACATTCAACATCCGTATCGCCGAAAAATTCGAGCAAAAACCGAGTTGCAAAACTTTGTATTCATTTACTATACTATTACGAAAACACGAAGGATGCATTAGAGTTAACAATTTTAACTGATTTCGTTATGTTGTAAAGCTGAAGTTTTTGTTCGTGTATAGCCAGAGAAAAACGAGAAAATTACATTAAACAAATCAACATACGTCAAAAAAGTGAGTTTATTATACTTCAACAATCTGGCAAACATTCCGATCATTCAAATATTATGAGAAATTTTGTTATACTGCACAAGTTATCATTTAAATAAATGATTACGACACACAAGCAAAAATGTCAATATCTGTACATACAACTTCTGTTTGTCTGACTGTCTAGTCGCTGAAAATTCTTTAACCAGACAACCTCATTCGGTTTTATCTCAAGTAAAGGGTGTTTATCTAAGATGATTTCAAGATACTGTATATGTACAGTATGCACTAAGTCTTCATTAAATTTTCAGTGGCTGGAAATGCACAGGACAGTGACACCGCATTTTTCCTTAGATAGTTTTTTAACATTACCACTTGCTTTCATTTTTCAACAATGACACATGTACACGTTTTTAATCCAATTAATTTTAAACATTTATTTTATTTTGCCAACATTAGCATTTTTCATGTTTTTATTTTAATTACTAGCTGTGTACTCGTCAACTAATAATAATAATAACAGGTCTAGAAAAAAACCTGTCAATAACGACGAAGCAAAATCCATAAGCATTCAGATGCACTCTGGTTTGGGATCCTCTTTTATGCCCATCTTTGTTTACATATGGTGTACCTCGTGAGTTATCCGGATATCATTAGCTCATTGTTTATACTCACGTTATAGTAAACCCTTGAACTTAAAGTGTAACATACACACATGCAAAGAAAATTATATAATTTTAGATAGGATTAAGCATTTGTGGAATAAAATTCTACCAATCTTAACGGATTTTGACCAAACTACTGTTGTTGAACATATTAAATTAGTGGGGCAATACAATCTGAGCGGATGGAGAGAAAAGGAGCAGTGGGAGTTCAGTGGGCGTTCAAGAATTCCGAGGTAAAACATTTCACATTAAAAAGCAACATTCGGTACTTTTCGGTTATTCGGCAAAAAGCCACCGATGGCGCTGCAGCTCGAAAATGCATGTGTTTGATCATATCAAATCACTGTTTGGTACACGTTGATCATCGTGGTATAAATGAGTTTTGGATGACGGGCCACTGGGTTGGGTAGTCCGTTTCGACTTAACACCTTTGAGCTGCAGCATCATCGGTGGCTCTTGACCGGATAACCGAAAACACTCAACAAAAGCGAAGCCATGTGCTATTCCTAGTATTTGATTTAATATAAAACAAAAATTCTACAAAGGCATTTTTTAAGTGAATTTTAAACCCATCGACAGTGATTTGTTTTTTAATGTCACCTTAAAAAAAATTCAATTTATGTATATTGAAAATTCATTTCCTCCAACTTCAATTTTTCCTCTAGCAACAGTTTTTAATATATATGATATGATATTAATGAGTTGTATCAGTTACCATTTACAACAAAACAAACTGTAAATACAAATGTAACAATTCATCAGAAATTAGCTGTGGCGAGACTATCCGAAAAAGCTACATAGTGATCACAGTAACACCCACTGAAAAGCTCACACACGTTGGTGTGTTGATCAACTCTGTTACATCGTTTAATCACCTAGCAAAAGTGAAATTTGACGTTAAAAAATCGACACTGAACACGAGCGGAAGCCGCAGGGTAATCCTAGTATTTAATGTAAAAAATATTATATACAACAGACATCTACAGTACATCATTACATACATCTTTTAAGTGGATTTTACACCTATCATCAATGATTTCTTAATATCACTTTAAAAAAAAAAAGAACTTTTTATTTCTTCTAGCTTCGGACTACAATTATTATTAAATACTTTCATGACAGTTTTCAATATTAACTGGTATTATTAGCGAATTATATCAGTTACATTTGCAACGCATTAAATTGTACAAATGTAACAAATCATCAGAAATTAGATGTTGCACGGTTATCCGAAAAAGCTACATACTGTTGCACAGTGACACCCACTGGAAAAGGAATCACACACATTAGCGTTGGTGTGTTGGCCAAGTTTGTTACATCGTTTAATCACCTAGCGAAAGTGTAAAATAACTATGTAACACACTAACCTAGATTCCTACTGCAGTATGATTTAACAATGAAGCGAGAAATATGTCAAAAGCTTCAAAAATCGTTAGGTTGTAAAATGTTTACGTACATAAGAATAGATATAGATATAGGATGTCTACAACGTCCTCTTAAGCACTTTAAATGCCTAATAACTTCTCATTGCAGTAACTTAATACAACACTAGGTGTACCCGCTCGCTTCGCTCGCTCTTAAAAAAGTGTGGATGGATGAAAGTGTGGATGCGAAAAAGTGTG